>JBAMCP010000988.1:0-30217 GCA_037075105.1 Lissocephala sabroskyi
ATTATATTGTTTAGATGAGAATATATTAGTTAAATTATTTAGATTCAATTAATTTTAATGAATATTGAATTTTAAAAAATTTTATATTATAATAATTATAAAATTAGAATATTTAAATTTTAAATCTAATGTTAACCCTTTTAAACATTCATGGTTTAAAATATCTCAACATATAATAACATTCTAATTCAAAAATATAATAAAAATTTATAAAATCACTCAATGGAGTTCTACTCCGGGAGCAACTAGAAAGGAACTCCAAGAATTCAAGATTCGTCTTCATCATCCACGGCAAAATACACGGTACCAAAATTGACCATCAACTGTTCTACTTTTTCGTTGAGGTTCTCAAGCAGTTAGCGAATCGACCGGGCCCTTAACTATCCTAGAATTCAACAAATAGGCATTTACAAAATCGATTGGTTAAGGTGCTCGACAGGTGATTGTTATTCCTTCTGCTGCGATCTGTCGGCCTAGCTTCTCAGTTGTAGCCAAGACGAGACTTTTATGATAGCGAAAATTTATCAAGAATTTTTTTTCTATGCTTGGGATTACGGAAACTAATTTCAATAGGCATATAGGAAACGAGAAATAACAAATATACGTAGCCGCTTTGTCAACGGAACGCGCCCAAAAGAAGCACAAAACGAGAAGAACTCAACTTTTTAAGATCAGATCTAAATGATATATAAAATAGGATTAATCTAATAGCTCTATATGTGTAAGGAGTCGGCAAGTCCCCTAACTATGTATATGTATATGGCCATTAACCATGAGAAACTAAAACCAACAATTTTAAAAGCTTAATTATCATAATTTATGTACTAATTATTGTCTATATTCGATTATCGATTACGTATGCCATACAATGCAAAATGAATACCCAAAATGATGAATGGATTATGAAAAGCCCATTTACAAAGATTTACTCATTATTATTCTTGTCCTTAACCAAAGTTCATTTCTTATAGAAAGTCAAAAATACTTATGTACCGCTTAGTCTATACTTAGTTACCGGCATTCAGCTAATAATATTTTCTAGATATATTTACATAGGACCTATATTATATGTAAACCACAACTTATCCAATGTAATAATTTATGTAAACCATTTCTCATATTTGGTAGTAGAAAAATGCTTAATGTAAACTTCAGTAGATTTTCCAAAATGAGTTTGCTTTTCGTTCCAACTAATAATTTCGAAAGCGAAGATTCCCTAAAAACAACAGCGAACTCAACACACTAACGTATTACCAACTCAACAAAGTACATTTACATATAAGTACATCTCTATGAATGGATATACATTTATGTATAAAAAAGAAAATACCAAAAGTATAAAGTCGTAAATCCAACTAGTTATAAATGTGGGAATGGAAACGAAATTACCATAAACATAAAACACACACACGCACACCCAACACACAGCATACGTTTCTGCGTCAGGACATGAGCAAGAAGAAGACGAGAGAGTCGTAAAAAACAGACCACCCAGACTTGCAAGCGGCTTGCCAAAGTCTCTTATAGTTTTCCGATCAAATTCAGTACCTTTTTTGGGGCCAACTGGATTTATTTATTTAGTTTTTTTTATGTGGAAAACGAACCAAAAACATTGGAAACATTCACACACCCACACACACACACTGACACTCAGATTGAAGAAATATATTACTATATAAATTATGACAACAATTTTACTATACAATTTATGAATGTATGTATAATTATTATTGTATTTGTATTTTAATGTATGTATTAGTTTTGTTCTACACTCTTTTGCTCTTTCATAAATAAAATGGAAAACTATTAAAACCAAAAAAAAAAAAAAAAAAAAAAAAAAACACCAAAAAGAAAACAAACGAAACACCAGCAGCAAGCAATGGTATAAAAAAATACTAAAAAAAAAATATTAAATAAAATTTGAAAACAAAAATGCGAGTGCTATTTTTTTTTTATAACCATACGAAAAAGATCATCATCCTCGACAGAGATTAATGGGTGCATATCAAGGATTTTAATTGAGGGCCGATAATTTTTAAAATATTAAGAAAGGTTCTTGGGGAAGGGCCTCAAATCTCCCCATGACACAGGTTTCGAGGGTAGGAAAATAGGAAAAGCTTTTCGACCGGCAGCTTGGCTCGCTTGCCTGCCTCATTTCTACCCACGACAGTTCGCCTCAGGAGCGGCTACTGCGAATGAGTGAGCTGATGGGCGGATTCTGGCAACCGGCAGTTGAGCAGAATATGGGAAAATAAATATTTAAAAAGCTCTCTAGACGAAATAACGAAGAATACGATCAGCCTACGTGCTCGATCTTAAACTCGCAGCCCCATAAATCAGCAAAAAGAGACCCCAGCCCAAAATTAAGATCAAATGGAAGCCGAGGTCATCAATAATCAGTTTCCCCTGTTCACGTCTCCAGCCCTCGTCCCCAAAAAAGAAGCCCCAACCCTCGCCCCAAAGAAGAAGCCGCAACCCTCGTCCCCAAAGAAGATGCCCCAACCCTCGTCCCCAAAGAAAAAGCCCCAACCCTCGCCCCCAAAGAAGATGCCCCAGCCCTCGCAAGCTCAAGCGCAATGGCAAAATAATTTAAATGGGCAATTAAATGCAAATAAATAAGAAACAAAATAACTGTCACTTACCTTTTGTTCCCCAGGCTTGTTGTTCTTCTTCTTGGCTTAAGTTCACATATGTATGTTCTTGTTGTCTCTTTCACACACACGACAACACGGACCGACGACCCACGCGAAGAATCGCACAAAGCGCCGTTTCAAAACGCGAGGTAAAAAAACAACAACAACGAATAAAATTTGCAACGGCCGCGGAGCCGAAACTGGTTTAATTTAATGTTAAACACTTCAACTCCATGATTGGCGATGTTCCATTGTTTTTAAGCATTCCACTTGAATAGTTTATTACCAATTTAGCAATTAAAGTTGATTTTATTTGGTTTTAATTACGATTTTCAGGAGCGAAGACAAATTCACGCCAACTTTGTAAACACATTCTAAAGCCGAACTGCCAACTCCGTTGCAATCAGCCATGCTTAGAGCCTCTAAGCCGAAGAAAGTGGGCAACCAAAGGAGTTGGCAGTTCCGCGAGAGAGCAAGGCTTGCAGAATTGAGAGCGGATTAGCGGATCTCTCCGAAGAATTGAGAGCAGTGCAGCTGTCGCTGCCGCTGCCGTTTAAGCTTTGAGAGCAGCGGCGCTTCTCTCCCCACAGTTGTAAATATGTACAGACATATTTCGGCCCCTCTCCCCCACCCCCCTCGCCCACATTCTACTGCTGAGTACAGGCGGCTCTGCCCAGGCGAATTAAATAGACAAATTGAGCGATCACCGATAAAATCGGAATTTTGCAATACTGTTTGAATATTTTAATGATGAAGAATATCGTCGATACACACAACTACTACATACATACAAACATGCCATACATTCCATAATTTATATAGTGTTGATGCCTTTTAGGTACAAAGAGCAGGAAAAAAAAATTGTGTACTCTTAAAACCGTTGCCGGTGGTCTGGTTGAGGAGGAGTCACTGCCTCCTCCAGCTGTTGGTTCCTCAACTCGGCGAGCTCGCGATTCATTTGCATGCAGCGTCGCCGCCAGGCGGTCAATTCAAACGCCCAGTTCTCGGCTGGGCGTGGTCGTGGCCAACTGCCCAGTATTACTCCCCGGCGGCGGCGGGGCCACCACGCTGGGCATCCACTTGTTCAGCAAAGTTCGCACTGCAAATGTCACATCGTGATTGGCGAAACAAAAGAGGAAGGACACCACGCAGCCCTGCAGGCTGACCAGCACCACCGACAGCAGCTGATAGAATCGCTCCAGTTGGGTGCCGGCATCGGGGCGGTAGGGTAGCAGGAAGTGCTGCAAACCGAAGAGCGGCACCTGCCAAGAACAGAGATTACAGCCAGAGCCTTGCTCCTTTCGGTTTGCAACTTACAAGGATTATGGTGGCCCGGACGGCCTTGCGGATGGCGAGGGGTGCCGGTTGGGCCGACTGGGGATGCATTTTCCGCACGATAACCCGCAGGACGTTAATCAAAAAGACTGAAAGCAAATGGATTAACAGGCGAAGGATATGGAAGGCTGAGTAGACCCACCGAAGCTGGCCAAGAGCGAGAGGGTAATGGGCACGGAGAATATCCACAGGAGCAGGCTGTCGTTGATCCAGCATCTGTGGGGAGAAACCGTGAGACTTGGAAGGTGAGAGAATTCCCAGGACTCACTGTGTGTTCTCCTCGGTGGTGAAATACCGGGCAATGCCGTAGGGAGCCACGAAGAGCAGCGGCGACAGCCAGCTGAAAAGTTTAAACCAACGCATGACAATCGTGTCCTTGACGAAAACCTGAAACGAGGCCACGGGGGAGAGAAATTTAATCAAAACGAAATGTGCTGCAATTAAGGACGCTTAGCATTTGAAAGGCGCTCACCACCACAAGGACGAGATGCAGATGCAAACCCTCGCAGAACATCCAGAAATAGTTGACCAGCATAAAATAGTGAACCACCAGATGCAGGCCAATGCACCAGGGCTGTGAGGACAAGAAGCAAATTAGAAAATAGTCGCCCGCCAGAGTTGCCAACTCACCGGATTGACGGCTATAACGGGAGGCTCCTCCACCACCAAGCGATACCAGAACATCCAGGCCAGGCAGGTGAAAGCCAGCGAGGCAAACAAATGCACATGAATGCGTATGCGAGTGCAGCGCAAAGACCTGCAAGGACCCCAAGGATTACCCACTTTAATCCCTAAACCCAAAACCACTGCCCACTCACTTGAAGCCCAAGAAGATGGCAATGGAAACGAACAAGGCCAGGAAGGAGAACATGTAGCCCTTCACGTAGAGCTCATTGATCAATTGACGGAACTGCGAATGCCGAGGAAATCAGACAAGCCGACAGGAATTGATGGATGCTCACCTCGAAGTCCTCGTGGTCCACGCAGTTCGTGTAGTTCGACCAGACCAAATGACTCTCCGGATGGCGGTACCAAGAGCCGTTCTCCAGGCACCTGAAAATCACAAACACATTCATCGCCTCCCATGACATACCAAACGAGTCCTGGCACTCACGTCTTGTGGGCCAGCAGTTTGCTGTTGAAGCCAACCACAAATGTGGGGCATTTCTGGGTGAGCACCGTCCCGGCCGCTGCCCGTGGCCAGCACAGGTAACCATCGAAAGTGTACGGACAGTAGAGAGTCTCGTTCGAGGGGCTGCCCCTGCCAGGGGCCAAAGTGGCACTGACCACGGTGGCGAAGAGCTCGTCCCTTTCCACAGCGGCCTCGTCCACGCCGGCCAGGTCGATGGCTCCGTCCTGCTGGATTACTTCCTCCACATAGCTGGGAACAATGGTGTAGGTTTCGGCCGGAGCCTCGACATCGGAGTAATCTGTTGGCGGAGTCGAAATAAAGGATTTGGCAGGGATTTGGAGGAATTCTCACCTGAGTCATTGGCTTTTGTCTCGTAGCGCAGGCGGCACTCGTAGAACATTTTCTTGATGAAGACGAGATTGGGGTCGTGGCTCTCCAGGCCCTGGAGGGGCAGATCGGGCAGCTCTGTGGCCGACATGTTCGGTCGTCTGGAAGGGAGAATTAAACGCCCCAAACAAAAATTAAATTCAGTTCCGGCCACACACGTAGAATTATGGCCAAGGCAATTTAGTTGCCAATCCATTCAGCCAGCCAGCCATCCGTTCACAGCAACGAGCACAAAAAAAGGATTTCAAACAATAAGGAATCTCATACAGCCGGCGATTCCAAGCGTTAAACGAGGGTAAAGTTGCCCCACCCACACACCCCAGCACACACGGATCCACGGGCAGTGGATTCAACGACTTTTTGGTACACTTTTTGTTGCTATTTAAAGAGAGAAATTTTATTTGAATTTCTTGAAGGATTTCAGTGATTCATTTTAAGGGTTTCTGGGATTAATGGCACTGCAGACTTGCAGAGCTTGGAAGTCACACTCCGGAGTGAAATTTCTAATGCTAAATTACCTCCAGTAGCCGATGATGGCTGATTTGAAATATTCTCAGCTCAGAGTCCCTGCTGCCTTATTTTACTCCAGGGAAGACTGACTAACCTGAAATTCTCTTGAAAATCCTAGAAGCTTGAGAGCCGCAGTCCGGAGTAAAATTTCTCTGCCTAGATTCCCTCTGCCTTCCATACGCAGAGTCTTAGCTGCTTTACTGTCGCCTTGGAAGGCCTGGCTAACTTGGAGTTCCCTTTAAAATCATAGGAGCCTCACAGCAGACTTGGCAATTCCACTCCGGCGTGAAATTTCCGTTCCCTGATTCTCTCCGCACTCCGCTAAGTTCCCTTCAGTGTCCGTTCAGGGCAAATTTGAATATTGCGTGGAGTCTTTGCTGCTTTTCTGTAGGCTGGTGAGGGCTGGCAAGCCTCAGAAGCCTGAAACCATAGCAGCTTCACTCCGGAGTATCATTTCTGCCCTTCAACTCCCTCCGCTGTCCATGCGCAGTGCTCTCCTCGCTTCATAGAAGCCCAGCAAAGACTGGCTAACCTGAAACTGTCTAGAAAACCTTAAAGCCTTTAGAGCAGACTTGGCGGCTTTACTCCGGAGTAAAATTCCTATACCCGATTCCCTTCTCTGTCCATTTGCAGAGTCCCTGCTGCTTTACTGTCGCCTAGGAAGGCCTGGCTGACCTAAAACTCCCTGGAAAACCTAAGAACCTTCGGAGCAGACTTGAACGCTTCACTCCGGAGTAAAATTCCTATGCCTAGATTGCCCCCGCTTATCTCAAAAGCCAAATTCATAAAGCAAACTTGTCTTGAATTCCCTTCCGAGCAGAATAAATTAAAATTTGAATTACTCTTTTGCTCAGCGTTAGCTCCTTGCTCCGTGTTATAACCAGCCGCAGCTTTTGGCTCTCGTATTTTAAAACCCGTAAACTGTACTTAAGGACTCTGATATCCTCCGCCTGCTGCCCATCAATAATCCCTCCTTAAGCTTGTGAATTGACCTTTTCCGTTGTGATGACGATGACTTGAAGACCCGACAGCCCCAGCGACTCCATGTGGATTTAAGGTGAATTGTTTGCCCTGGACAGCCGGCAGGAAATACCCGTGAAGTGGCAGGACGATAGCAGGAGCCGAGAGTCACATTGATTGCAATGCGGCAGCAGCTTTCAGCCAAGTGACTTTTAATTTGCATACAACAAAAAAGAAGCGGCAGCAAAAAGGTCATAAGCAGACAGGTTGAATGGGGTTGGCTCTTCTGCTCCATCGGGTCGCCAGAAATTAGTTTATTGTCTCACACACACACCGGCGGCATGTGTGTGTGCGAGTGTGCGAGTGTGTTTGTTTGCACTGAGGGAATTTTAATTGTGTCCCACCTATTGGAGTGGAGGAGCGGGCGGAATTTCACAGCTACAAACGTTGACGATGGCAACCAATGTAATTTCTCTCTGGGCCAAGTAAAACTAATTGCATTTTTAATTTCATTGCCGACATGCCGGGCATATGGGAAGCTGGCGGAAACAATCAGTTTTTCCTTTTTTTCAACTACAAATTAACTTGATTGTCCCGTCGGGCCAAACAGCCCACACAAAAGCGACTTAAAGGCTGCGATTGGCGATCAGCTCTTAAATTCCTTGCTGCGTTTAAGAAGCCCAATGAACTTAACTGAGTTCTTTATCTTTTGCTGGGGAGGCAACGAGTCTCAAGTTAATTACACGCGAGCAGCTCCTTTGGCCGGGCCATAATTTTTAATCAGTGCGTTTTCTGCTCGGCTCACGCTCACGGTTCATTGCATTTTAACAATCCACTTAAGGCAAAACAGAGGGAAAAACAAAGTCATAGGGCAAGGCGTTGGGGGCGCCTGACAAATTGCCAAAGGTCGTGTGGGCGCGTGGGGCCCACACAGCGTATGCGTAATGTCGGCCCCATTTGTTTGTTTCTTATCAGAAATTAATGGATGCTAATTGCATTGATTTCCGTGCCAGCGTCACGTGGACCTCAGTTTGCCGCTACACAAATTCAATTCCCAGGCCAGTCGGCGGGGTGGCGCATACGCCGCGTGTGCCGCTCTACACATCAAAGGCTCTCGGTTCCGTGCTCGTCCTGCCGGTCAAATAATTATGCTTGGTAGTGTTTTTACGAGTTTTTGGTTGGCCGAGTGGGTTGCTTGTGGACGGGCAATAAAAACAAAATTCACTTAAATAAATAAGAGATGGCATTGCATAAATTTCTGCTGACCCACCAACGAAAATAACAACCGCAGTTGGCTCTCGCCAAAGGACCTACGGAGCAGTCGAAACGGTTGAAGGCTTAAATAAGCGAAGGATGGGAAAGCTGATGAACTTCTTCGTGGCTTGGCCGATCGGCTCTCCAAAATTACCACCAATAGAATTTCCCCGAAGAGAAATTAATACGCGGAGTCGATGGAATCATTTTTTATTTGCAAGCCGGGAGCCTCTTCCTGAATTGTCTACTCGACCTCAACGAAGGATTTCTGGCGATCTTTTTTGATTTCATACTCTATTTTCCAAATATTAACAGCTTAAAATCCTAACAGCTGGCAGCAGCTGGAAAACTGCTGGTCCGACCCTCAACTCAGATTTCTCAGATCCTCAAGTGCTGCCTGCTGGATTCTCAACAACAAGCGACTGAAAGAATCTTAGAAATACCAACAACGAAGGATTTCTGCCGATCTTTTTTGATTTCATATATATTTCATATTTTCCCAAAGCTAAAGAGCTTAAAATCCTAGCAGCTGACAGCAGCTGGAGAAGAAGAAGGCCATCCGCCACCTGGCACAGAATTCAGCTGGTCCGGCCCTCAACTCAGATCTCCCAGATCTTAAAGTGCTGCCTGCTGGACTCTAAACAGCATCGGAGTGATGGCTGATGGATCGGTAAGAAAAAAGACTTCTTTCACTCTCAATCCCGTTAAGTTCACAGCTGCTAAATGCCGACGACGAGACTGTACTTATTCCCCCGCTGGTGCTTTGGCTCTGCTCGAATTTATGGTAATTAAAAAAGGAAAATTGCAGTCAAATTGACTTGCGCCTGCCAGCGCATAAATTCTTGAGGCATGAGACGGCCCCTCATCCCTCTCCCCCTATCCACCCAACACATTCGAATAGGCAATCGATTGTTTACCAACTGACGAAGGGCATCGCCAGCGGGTCCAACGGGGCGGTTGGTGGATAAAATAATTCTGTTTATACAAAATGCATACTAATGATGAATTGTTTGGCTCCACACACATGTAGACCAGCCGGCGTGCGGCTTGATCGGGTGGCAGGGGGAGGGGCACGGACAGGGGGCAGGATGGTGTTTGGTGGTCGTGAGTTGCACTCGAAAATTTAGCGTAGCGGTGGGCGTGGTTGTTGTGGTTTTCCAGCCAAACAATTATAATGTTAAATAAGATTGAAAATCTGGCGATTTGCGTGGGGAGAGATTTGCGGTCACATGCAATTAGAGGAATATAACTTTAAAGAGAGGGAGGGGGTGGGGGAGCTGGTCTTTTAGCGCGTTTAAGTTTGCTTTATAATCCGCTTTCTTTCTCAGAACAAGCAGCTTTAAATTCTCTGGTCTATTCTCTTTATAATCTACCTTTTCTCTCATAACAAACAGATTCTTCTGCTCCTTTAGTTTCTCTTTAGAATCCACCTTCTCTCTTATAGCAAGAAGCCTCTAATTCTTCTGCCTGTATTCCCTTTATCTCTCTACCTTCCCTCTGAAAGAAAGCAGCTCTTGTCTAGAAAGAGAACGAGTGGTAAACTGCAATAAGGTTCATTCGAATGGGACTCTTCCGTTTCCCACTTTCTTTCTCTCTATGTCTGACCCAAAATCTCGAAATTCTGGTCCACATCTCCCAATTTCTTCTCTCTCTCGCTCTCTCGCTCTCTCTCTCTCTTTCTCTCTCTGTCCCATTTTGTAGACAATAAGCTTTCTTATATATATAATGCAATTAGTCTGAATATGAGTGGGAAGCTCTTTCCTCTCGTTTCCCACAGTCTTATCCAAAGCCTCTCTCCACCCTCCTATCTTTTCTCATAATTCTCCCTATTTCTCTCTCTTCTTCTATCTCTCCCTCTCTCCATTTCTATCTTTCTCTCTCTCTTGTTCAAGCTCTCTTGGTCATTGCAAGCAGCCCTTGCAAAGCTTTTAAGACTTTGGAATTTAATGCAATTAACCAATTCTTAAGTCCCACTCTCTTCCTATCTCTTTCTTATCCAAAATGCCCCGCTGCTCTCCCAATCTCCTTAGTCTTCAATCTCTGATCTGTAATCTTTCCTCTCTCACTCCCTCTCCCTTATCCCAAGCAGGTGTTGCATTTCTGCTGACGCTTTGTGGCTTAACAGAATTACTCCACTCTCTTCCTATCTCTTCGCTATCCCAAATGCCTCCCTCTCCTACTCTTTCTCCCACTCTTGAGCTCTCTTTTAATCCCCTCTTGAATCCTCTTTCTCACTCTCTCACTGTCTTTCTGAGCAAACACCTTTTGTATGAAATAAGAAACTGAGGCTTCATTCAATTATCCAAGAGATGCTCTCACTCATTCTCTGAAAATTCGCTCTCCTTCTCCTCCCTCTCCCTCTCTCGAGTACTCTCTTTTTTCTCTGCATGCTGCTGATTTGTTGGGCTCGGTATTTTGTTTTATGACAGCCATTAGCTCGTTGTTATGACTGTTGTTGTTCTTGAAGTTGTTCTTTTCCGCATTGTTGTTGTTGCGGCGTTATTGCATTAGTTTATGTGCTAATCAGAGTATTTTTTCTGCACCTCTCTGGTTTATTAGGCCCTCGATTGCTCATGCAGGCAAAAGTTTTCGGGGTTTTTTTGTTCGGCTCCCAATGGGAAAGAGCCGCTGCCGCTTGGCAAAAACGGCGAAGTTTCTGGTTTCGAATTACGGTCATAATTTTTTGTTTTTTTTGGGCATAAAAAGGCAGCAAATGAGGCTTTATTTTTAGCCCGAGAATATAATTCGACGAGCCCGGCAACAGCTGATTTACTTAAATGGACGAAGGTCCTGCTGGAGGCCTGGAGGAAAAAGTTTCCGGGAAAACGACTGATTAAATTCACTTTTACGGCTGTTTGCATTTCATGTGGCCCGCCGCCCACAACAACAACAACCACTAACCATAAAATACCCTAGAATTTTCGCATTGACTTGTGATAATCATAAAATCGACCAAAATCGACGGCCACTTGGTTTTCATCGCTTCCCACAGATCCCCGCAATGTGGGCAAGATCGTCAAAAAGCTGAACACTTTTCGCTGACTAAAAGAGCTTAAAAGGCTTTAAAAGATCTCAAAGATATTTATGGATATGGGGGATTATGATTTACCGTTTGGCGTGTTTGTTGGCTTTTGATTTTCACACTTTATGTTTTTTTTTTGAGAATTTTTATTTAAATTTAATTGATCGTCTGCTGTTTATTCGCCACGCACAATCAACGGAAAAAAAACACCACAAACAAAAACTCAACGCCGGCGCGCCACACTCGACTGGGCAGCGCCGCGGCGCCTCGAACCGCACGGCATCGCGTCGGGATGGCAAGTGAAAATCCAGATGGCCCACGTCCCACGTTGAAGTTCACGTTCAATGTCCATGGCCCCGAAAGCTCGCCTGCCACTGCTTTGCCGACGCCGCTCAACAAGTCGCTGGCAAATGGGCAACCAGGCGGATTCAGGGAGTGAAGGCGGCCAATTTGCATTTGCAGGTTGGGTAATTGAAAGAGTTTTTGGGCTACGGACAGCGTTGGATGGCAAGGCAAATAGGATTAAAAGGCAACTTCCCTGCACCAAAGGACCGTTTACAATTTAAGACTCAAATTTCGAGTGCAAGTTTACCAGAGCCACTCGAGTTCCTGCCCATAAATTAGCGGAAGCAGCTGGCCACTTCGACAGCCAAATCCTGGCCCACATTTACAGGCAACCCGAGCAGCAAGGACTTCATAAGCAGAGTTAAAGTTGGTCAACAGCGACATAAAATTGGTCTATGCTTAAAATTCAATCAGCCTCAGTTGGCAGGCAAGAAACCAAAGTAATCAAACAGGAAGGACTCAGATCGCTAGACCACATACTGGTGGCTCTTTGGGTCCATAAATATCAGATATTTCAGAGGATTAAAGAGCTCTTCTTATGCTGAGATCAAAGCTGTGTACGTGAAAAATAAGTAACTTTCAAATCAAAACTTCTCCAAGACTTCCTTCTCTCAAAGATTTCTGCCAATCGTCTAATGTCTTCAGCGAATCGCCAGACCAGAAACTGGTGGTTCTTTAGGTCCTTAAATATCAGATATTTCAGAGGATTAAAGAGCTCTTCTTATCCTGAAATCTTTAATTGACCTAATATTCAAAAATGTGAACGTTAAAAAGAAGCAATTTGAAAATCAAAACTTCTCCAAGACTTCGGTCTCTCAAAGATTTCTGCCAATCGTCTAATGCCTTCAGGGAATTCCTAGACCAGAAACTGGTGGCTCTTTGGTCCCTAAATAACAAATATTTCAAAGGATTAAAGAGCTTTCTCTTCATCTTCAATTGACCCCAAAATCAAAGTCGTGTACGTGAAAAATAAGCAATTCTAAAATCAAAACCTCTCCAAGACTTCCGTCTTTATTCCGTCTCTCAAAGATTTCTTCCAATCGTCTAATGTCTTCGCAGCGAATCCCAAGATTCCGATTTCATTCAGGCAAACGACCCATTCACGCATCGGCCGTCCGCAAAAACCACTCAAGTTCAGTGGGAACCACTCGAATTGCGGCCCACGCTCGCCCTTCCATTCACAACAAATCGTGTGGGTTTTTTGTTTTTCTTTTTTTTGCATAATGCAAATATAATTGGAGCAACCCAACGAACCGCACGTAGCCCGGCCAGCGATTGCAGTCGCACGCCAAACTCACCGACCGACAGCTGCGATGATGAGACAGCGATGGAAACCCCCCCACCAGCGAGAATGATGTAAAAACAAAAAGAAAGAACCACCGCCCCAAAAAGAGCAAGCGAGCCAGCAAGCCAAGCGCCCCGAAGCTGGCGCCAAGTTGATTTTGGGTTCTCAGCACGGCCAATTGATAAGCTCAACTCGACGGTTGGCTGACCATTTTCCCACCAACTATAAAGCCCAGCTGATGGCCAGCAAAGACCATCAGTTCCTTCTCAACTGTCCAACTAACCATGTGTTCAAAAATCCTGCAAATTGTCAGCCTCTGCAGCCTGGCCTTGATCTCCGTCTCGGCCTTCGATCTCTACGATGATCTGAGCTACCCGCTGCCCTCCAATGCCCACGTGGACGTCTATGGCCAACCGGACACCATCTGCCCGCCGGGTGGCCCTTCGGTCTGCGCCAGCGACGGCTATCGGTATCAGCTGTTCGTCAGCAAGTGCAGCCTCGAGTGGCACAACCTGAAGCGGTTGTTCTCGGGCAAAGCCGAGCTCACGGTGACCGACCATTTGCACTGCCAGGGCCAAGCGCCGAAGCCTTCTTCGGTGGCCTACAATCCGGTGTATTCGCGGCTCCAGGCCGCCACCTATGGCAGCTCGTTTGCCTATGCCGAGGCCCATGGGCCCTACGGCAGCCGGGTGACTGCCTCTGCCCCGGAGTATGTGTCGCCGTATCCGAGTTATTTGCGGTCCCCTCGTCCCAGGTACTCGTCGGTGGCGCCCATCTTTCATCCTTATGGACTGGCCAGGCCTTATTCTACGACTCCTTTGGATGGAACTTCGACTACGGCAGCCTATAGGCCCTATGGGGGATATACTTCTACCACAACAACAGAAGAGCCGACAACAACAACCACCGAGACAACAACAACCACGGAGTCCACAACAACGACCACTGAGCCAACTACAACAAGCACTGAGGCGACTACAACAACCACTGAGCCGACAACAACAACCACTGAGGCTACAACAACAACCACTCAACCAACAACAACAACCACTGAACCGACAACAACCACCGAGTCCACAACAACCAGCACTGAGGCAACTACAACAACCACTGAGCCGACAACAACCACCACTGAGCCGACAACAACCACTGAATCAACAACTACAACAACCACTGAACCAACAACCACAACCACCGAACCAACAACAACCACAACCACCGAACCAACCACAACTACTGAGTCAACATCAACCACCACCGAGCCGACAACAACCACAACAGAAACTACAACCACCGAAGTGACCACCACAACCGAAGCTCCCGCAGTAAGAAATTCAAACCTCTGAACTTTCATTTCTACTTATCCTTCTTCCCTTCAGACCACAATTACCGTAACTGTGATCCTGCCCGATGGCTCTCGTTTCACTGTGACCCTGTCGCCTGTTTTCCGCAGTCCTGCCTCCTGCCCCCAGGCCCTCGTGTCGATCGATCGCGGCAGCAACAATTTGTTTACCCTCACCGGCTGTGTGGCCAACTAAACCGATTAACTTTAGCCAAATAAAAATCAAGTTCGAAAAATAGCAAAACCCGAGTCCTTCGCTAAATTCAATGGCACTTTTATCACACACCTACGGCAGGTGTGTGGGTTCGCTTTGTTTGCATAGGAAGCCCAGGGAACTCGGCCGGCCCTGCTTGTAATTTGTGGCAGTGACGGGGGCCACGGGGGGCTGTGTACGTGCTTATCGCTTGGCGCTGACAATAAAATGGCATTATAAGCTTTTAGAATAAAAGTTATATAGAAACCGAGGCCCTGCGCCGGTGGAATTAAACTGGGCCAGGGGGGCGGCTCATCCTGCCGGCCTAGGCAGGCGGAAATTAACAAAGGACCATCGGTCGGCCCTCCAGGCACTCGGAACGCCACGTTTTGCATTATAAACAACAAAGAACAATGCGGTGGTGGCGCCGGCATAAATAAATTGCCAAAAGACAATTTTTCATTTATATTTAAATTGTTTAACAAACTTTGCGATGATTTTGCGCTCATCTTCCTCTTATTTTTTTTGTGGGATTTTTTGGTATTTCGTTTTGAGAGTTTGATGCCCCCGAAAATCCTTAACTCTACTCAATGATCCATGGCCTTTTTGTGGCTTAAATAAAAGGCAAATGGTTAGAATTTGATTGACCTGGCCAAGTATTCAAACATGTTGCCGGCCCATTAGGCAGGACCCAGGACCTGGCCACCGGGCAGGGGGAGGAATCGGAAACTTTGTGGGTTTCTATTTGCTGAGTTTCTATTCAAAACAATAAGGGAATACAATGTTATTGTGTGCGACTATTTTAAGATTTCTGAAGAGTCCTTGGAACAAATTTGACCTTTGACTTATACAAATTTTGGGCCACGGGTCGTATGAAGGATTTGGCGTTTCTCGCTCTTCGTGGGCCTTTAAAAATCTTACACTTAACTGACTGCCAAAAAACGACCTTAACCGCCTCAAACGAAACTCAGGAGACTCAAACCCCAAAACCCACCAGGCGTATACATAATTTTTAAGACACTTGCGTATACTTGATTTTTAATTTTGGATCTCCTAAGATGCCTGGATATATCTGCCGACCACCCTCTCCCCTCCTTCACCCACCTTCAGCCTCATCTTTCCCGCTTTCTTGGCAGATTGAAGCAAATTCCTTGGCCGGATTGCCTTGGGAAAGTTTCGTTAGTCCTTTCGCTGACCACACGCCGTCTCGGCTCAACATGTCATTCATTTGTAAAGCCATTCCGTAACCCTCCTGGCCCCCGCACTCCTCCTCCCCGCCAAGCCCATCACCGTTGGCAGCAAAACAATTTAGGAAATTTAATTTCAATTTACTTTGATTGGATTTTTGCCTGGCCAAACTGACTGGCGGGCGAACCAGTCATTAAAAGTTTTCCAACCCACCAACAGAGAGTCCTGTGAATAATTTTGAGAAACTCTTTCAACAAACAAGCTTGTGCCGCCCCAAAACACAAAATCGAAGCCAACAAGATTTCCTCTCTCCTCTTCTCAAAATCTGCTTGGAAACTTAAAGCCAGCTGGCCGCGGACTGCGGACTGTTCTTATCCTGGTTCGTGTTGTTGTTTATGCCTTTTGGCGTCATCTTAAGCCAATTTACATAGTTGGACCGCACATAAATCAGACGAGGGAGCTCTCTGGCCCGGCCTGCCATGGATCCGGGTGGTATTAATTTTTGAATGGAAAAAATCAACGTCCAACTGGCAGAAATGCTGGCAACGTGAGTTTTTTTTCAGGACGCTCGAGGGATAGGGGAAGGCAGTCAACCAGCTTAGCTGCCAATTCATTGGGGCTTCCGAGCTCTTGACAAATCACGGGTGGGCCGAGCCGCCCAACCGCTGGGGCCCGCCGAAAATATAAAAAAAGGCAAATATTTCATTATAATTTCCTTGCCCCCGCCTTTCTCAGCGGGCACGCCCGCAGCATAAATCAGAAGGACACGGACAGCAGCCAGCATCCCGGCGACGCATATGAAAAGCGCAGCACGCAATTTGGATTCCTTCAGGACAATTAGGAAAAGGCTGTAACCGACGGGTAAATGCTCTTGGATGAAGGATTTGTGGCAGTTTGGATTGTAAACATTAAACTGGATAAAGTCGAAATGGGAATCAAGTTGTTGGGTTGGGCGGAAGGTCAGGTGGGCGGATAGATTGACGGCTGGCCGACTGATATGTGGAAAGAAGACAAATGACTTTAAAAGTTACTTGGAGAGTTGGATAAAAATGTTAAGCTTGAAAAGGATGAAGAAGTATAAAGGCAGAAAATCATGAATCGCGGAGAAGCCAATTGGTATCAGAATATCGAGGGGTATTTGGCCAGCGGATTAGCGGCCTTTTTTCCCTTCACAAAGGTCTAAGAAACTTGAAGATTTCTAAGAATGGATATCGAATACGACAAGAGGCTTACAAAGAGAGATTAAGAGGGAAAATCAAGAGGGTAAAAACGACCAAAAGGGTAAGTTCTGAAGTTTAAGCGAGAGCAAGGCAATGGGAAAATATTTACCATAGAAATACAAGAGAAATCCCCACCAACAAATAAAGGATCTGAGGAAAATATCAGTCGGCAATTCAACAACTCTTCTAAAGGTCTCAAAAGAGCTTCTTTCGAAGAAGATTTTAAAAGTCTGTTAATATTTAAGAGACAGATTTATAAAAGGACCAAACCCACAGAAAATCATAGGGCAGATTTATAAAGAGACAAATCTACAGAAAATCAAGCTTGCGATTCTAAGAAGGAAAGTCTTCGAGCCAACGAAATAAAAGCTTATAATACATCAAGTTTAAATAGAGTCTCAAAATAGAGAAGGGCAGAGAAAAGAATACCAAAAGTTGAGGACCTATTCCTAAATAGTTCTTTGGAGAGACGAACTTTCCGAAAATCAAGCTGAGGATTTCCAGAACCAAAGTCTTTGAAACTAAAAATGAATCTACTAAAATCCTTGTATCTACCGCGAGTAGATTCTTCGCTAGTGAATTCCTCCTCAAACCGAACCAATAACCCCACCAAATTTATGGATCTCCGATTCGTAGATCATTTCATCGATCTAATCTTATAGACTCTTCTATTTGGCCAAAAGTATACGCCACTGAACGTAAGCAATCCGACAGTAAACCCGCTAATTGAATACCTATGATATTTCCAATCAAGCCCATGGATCGATTGGCTGGTTGGGGAAGATTTGTTTGTTATTTTTATGAGCCCCCCGTTGAGTTCATTCGCATGGGTTATTTCTGGTCTCTCCATAAAAAACCACAACAAATGTTTCCTCTGCTTAATTGACGAACGCAATGCGAAAAGCCAAACAGAGAAATCAAATGAAAAATTCAGGCAGTTCATCAGATTTGCCATCATTTTTTTACCTGTCCATTTCGAATTGCCTAATTGACTAATTGCAATTGCTTTTGTGTGTATTATTTTTAAATATTCTGCACCCGCACTTTTGACATAATCAAAATGTCCAACTAAATTATGAAAAAACGCTTGTCTGCAAAATTTTATAAATGATTTTTCCCCGTGAAATGAAATATGGCCAGCGTGAAAATAAAAAATCAAGAAGGCAAACAAAAAATAACTCACAAAGGTGATAACAGTGGGCCGCATGGATGTTTTTAAAGCCCAAAAAATACCAGAACAAATGGAAGTCTATTTAGGATCATATTAAACAACAGAATCTATTGCTGTTATTTATCAACGGGGGTCGCTTTGTTTAGAAATCGAAAAGGAGGGCTGGATCCGAAGTTGGGCGTGTGTGGTGGGGAAATTGAAAGCCAAAAGAATGAGCATTGAAGTTTAGGAAGAGCATTTGGTTTAAAGGTTCCTTTAGTCACTGAAGAACACGGAGTAAATGAAAGCAGAAGTCTTCTTTCTTGAAGAAAGAAGTAAGGATTTTTAAGACCTGCAAACGGAACAAGACTCACCGGCTTATGGATTTCATTCAAGTCCATTTACAACTCTTGTATATATAATTTAATAATGATAATTTAAAATTCATTGTAGCTTATTAATAAAGACTTTAGGTCACTCTTTGCAAGACTTTCAGGCTGCTTTTTTAGACTCTTTATAATTCTGATTTGATCAGATAATTTAAATAATAATTTCGAGTTCATTGAAGCTTATTAAAAATACTTGAGATCTCTCTCCTTAAGAGTATCAGGCTTTTAAGCTTTTATATGTCTTCAATCCTGAGATCTCTGACTGCTCTCTGGCAGGAAACTGCGGCCTCTTTATCCTCCTCTTAAAGAAAAATTACCCTCCCTTCACATTTAGCAGTTCAAATTGATTTTCCTTTCCTTTCATTATGATAGGTAATTTTTATTCCTAAACAATTTATATAGTCAATTTTTTAAGCACAGTTCTCTCTAATGTAGCCCACTGTGCGCAGAGAAGATCCAACGTGGAGCGCTTGTCGCGGCTGACACATAAAATAAATTAAAAATACATAAAACGCGCAATTACCAAATTCGCATTATTTATGTATATTAAAATTTAAGGCAGATACAAACAGAAAGGACATCAATGCCACGCCCCTACGCCCCCCC
Source organism: Lissocephala sabroskyi (assembly GCA_037075105.1). Classification (NCBI taxonomy): domain Eukaryota; kingdom Metazoa; phylum Arthropoda; class Insecta; order Diptera; family Drosophilidae; genus Lissocephala; species Lissocephala sabroskyi. The sequence goes on from JBAMCP010000988.1 coordinate 18,952, forward strand.
AAATATGCCGGGTAGATTGGCCTGTGGCTTTGGCGGTTGAGTCGGCAATGAAAATGAAATTCAATTTCTCTGTTCCCATCGCCAAACATAAACATTTAATATGCGCCCAAAATTCGACTACAATAAAAAAAAAGAAACCGAAAAATAACGGTAGTTGCAGGCAGGCGAACTTCCTCCCCACCGGTCTTAATCATAAAGTGGCAGGGACATTGCCCAAATTATGCCGTAAAAATAGCAAAAGAAGACGAGCAGCTGCGTCAGCGGCCAGGACACTTCAACGGCGCCTTGGCTGCCTGCGGAAAGGTCACCTCATTAGTGCCCCCGCCCCCTCCCGCCACACCAACCTTTGTACATTACATCCTTGAAGGCCTGCGGGGTACGTCCGCTGGCCGGCGTCACGTGGCCCGAGTTCCTCACTTCCCAGGCGACAGAAAATGACACCCGCCAAGGAGCCGCCCATCGTCCAGCTGGAGGAGCTCAGCTCTTGTTTTTGGTTTTTTTTGTCAGGCTTGTAAGCCTTTTAATGAAGCCGCCTCTTCGCTGTCCTGTCGGCCTTTGTTTTCCGTCTATTTCGGGCCTGCCGGCCTCGAAGCCTCAGCAACAATTGATTGCCCGCCAGTCGGTGTGATTGACGGCAAAGCGGAGTAGAGGAAAAAGGATGAAGCTGTGAGCCACAAGGAGCCACAAGATCAACAGGGAGCTAAGCGTTCTCTGAACTCTGGAAGGACCTGGAAATGGAGCGTAAATTTCCAGCCCCAATAAGTCCAATTCAAGATCACTTCAGGCCCCTCAATCAATCATTTTGCGGGAGAACTTTAAGCAGAGAAACTGGGAACCCTACAGGTTGCTTATTTTTAGGAGTTCAGCTGAAGAGTTTGGCTTAAAATTGTAGACAGGATTCTTTACCCACTCATCTGCAGGATAAATATAAAATTATAAAGACAAGCATTTGAGCCAATGACCCAGATTCCCAGGCAGACGGATTACCTTGGCTACCATCGTGAGCAGAGCTCAGCCAATTAGCAGAGCAAATTGGCCACTTAAAAGGAAGCTCCCCGGCACTTTTTGAATTTCCAGGCAGCGCAATGTTTTCGTCCTTAAAACGTTTAATATTTGTCAGCAGCCAAAGTGCCACGGACACTGGCAACTCTGTCCTGGCCGCGGCCAACTTCAATAACAGAAAATCTACAACTAACATTTATCATGTGGGCCAACAGCTGGAGGACGGGCAGCTGGGCAGCCGCGCAGTTGACATGCAGTGAAACCCAAGAAGGACGAATAGAAAGATTCCGAGCTGCATATCAATTACCCACAGCCCAGCCCGCTGGCTGGGTTGGCTCCTCCAGACAAATTAACAACAGCTGGGAACTTTAAGTGCTCCCAAACTGTGCGGCTTTAAAACAGTCAGACAGACGGGCAGTCAGTCCGGCAGGGCCGGGGTAATTGCATTGGAGTGGAGGGCAGGACAGGCCAGGACAACCCGAGAATGTCACTCAAATATTAGCCAACCTTGTCAGCGACTTGAATATTGTGTGGGCTGCCTCGTCATGTCTGTTTGGTTGGTTCGGCTAATTTGTAGGCAGGACGTGTGCGTCGAGGAGGCGCGCCGAGGTCCCTGGCACCTAATCAAATCATAGGCCCGTTGGCTGCCCACCAAAATGAACTACAAAACTAACCATCTAAATTATTAACCATAATGTGTTCCGTGTGTGTGTGTGTGTGTGTGTGTGTGGGTGTAGGTTCCTATGATACCCTTGAAATCTGTGGAAAATTAAAACCACAGGAGCGTAGAGATAAAAACCGCAACCCAAATGCGCATTAGCCGACTTAAGTATTTTTGGCCAACGCTGGCTGAGCGGTTGGGCGGACGAACAGATTGTTCACTTGCGCAGTCAGGCAGCTACACTTTTTTTATACTCTACAAGAATTTAAAGGAGGGTTCATTGGTGAATGGCTAAGAAGTAGGAGAATTCAGAACGTATTGGGCTTTTTGGTTTTACGGAGAAAGAGCGTTGGACAAAGAACTTTTGAATCTGTCTTTCTGCCCATCTGTCTAACTAAACTTGTTTGTCTTTGATTTCATTAAATGATGTAAATAAGAATATATAGATCCATTAATCTTTCTGTCAAACAAAATTTCCTTCTATCTGTCCGTCTAACTCACAAACTTTTTGTCTGTGTAACTCGCTTACTTTTTGTTCAACTGCCCAACTGCCCAACCCATTTGTCTTCTGCTATTTCCATTTGTTAATCTTTCTATCTGTCTGTCTATCTGTCCATCTGTCAAGTGACTTTAAGTTCATCTGTCTTTTAAGAAATCAGATCATTAATTTATTTATCTCGCCATCTCACCAACTGTCCAACTTTTTCTATGCCACTTTCTGTCTTTGTTTTCTGTACTTCAGTTAAAAAATCTTCGATAGACTATGTTTTTTTATTGTATACCTAATCGTAAGATCGGAGAGCCTACAAGTTTAGATAATTCCCCACCCACAAAACGTGATTCTTAACTCAAATGAGTCGATGGTGAAACATTTTCCACAAGTCAACAGATGAAGATATGAACCTGCTCGATGGCTGAGATTTTAAACGAAAGCAGCTATGAAAACAGCTTACGGAAATGATGTTCCTTTCTAAAGGAACCTTAAGGATAAGCAGTACCAAAGATTTTTCTCTATAGAGTTTGCCACAAAACTTTATCAGCTTCCATCAAATCCCATCGATCCACCGCCAGCCTGAGCTTTCCGTTCCCTAGTCCTGTGGTTAGTTTCTGTATTCCTTGGTGGGATTTGTTGCTAGGATCCTTTTTGATATGCGTGTTTATCAATCGCCCATCACCATGGCCCATAAATCAAGCATAAAAACCGGCAGAGTATGTAAACTTCGGCAACCATCTGGGTCAAAAAAAAACTAAGCCTATCCTCTCGCATGTGTGTGTGTGTGAGGAAGGACAATATATTTTCGATTTTATTTTTGTTGAGTGTGTTTGGTGTCCATGTTTTTATTTGCCTGTCCGATGGTAAATCCCCTGAAATCCCATTCACTCACAGCATCGACTCCCCCCGTTGATGGTGTGATGTTTATGAAGCGTTATAAAAACACAGAGAGGACGAAAAGAAGACCAGAGAATGGGGGCAGAGCGAGTGGAGCATTTGCCGTCAATACTTCTATTGAATAAATCATGTCGAAGCGTCTTTGCGTCTTTGCATCAAATTCAATCCTGCCAACGAATCGGGGAAGGCAATTTACATATGTAAAGGGATCACTTCAAATGAGGCGTATTTTTGGGGGCGGGAGGGCAATCTTTGTCCATTTTATTTATCAATTTATTTATTGCACACTCGGCAGAAAAAAAAGCCAAGGGGTCGAGCCGAATGTCTGGGGCTGGCGATGAACAAATGAAAACGGCAAATTAAATTTCCTGTTCCGTGGCTCTCAGGCACTCAGCCCTGATGCAATTTAAGGGGTTCGCTTACAACGCGGCGTATGAGTGATTCAGAGGAAATTCAAGCGCTGGATGGACAGACAGGCAGTCAGGTAAAGAGGCAGGGCAAATAAACAGACAAATGGACAAACAGGTCGACAGCAGATGCCCAGACAGTTAGACAAATGGACGGATAGACACTCGAACAGCTGGACAGTTGGCCAGTTTAGAATCTCTCGGATCTTTTCGCACGCCTGCCGCTCATAATGAAAAATTACTCACGTCGCTTGGTTGTTTTTTTTTGCTGATGTTGCTGTTGTTGTTTGCGCTAAACACACTTATTAATTTTAAACGTAGGCCTTTTTAAAACATGGCCTGTTATTTATTTTCCGACATTTGTAAGCTCCAACAAAAAAAAAAGAAACAAAATCGACAAACACCCACGAACAAAAAAAAACGAGACAAAAAAAATGCAGTAGATTTAAAACGAAGAGATCCGTTAAGAGCCGTCGGTCCGTCCGTCCAAACAACACGAACCGTGAGAACCGTTGGTTGGCGCCTCGAGTTGGCAAGTGAGCCGCTGGCCAGCCACCCAATCGCCTGATAGCCCACAACTTTGGGTTCAAGTTCAGCGAGCCGATGGCAGTGGAAGCGGTCGGGCGGCCGGTCGATGGGGGCGGTGCTGGCAAGCAGGCCAAAGCTCATTGGGATGCGGGTCCATTCAACTGCTTTGCCGACTGTGGGCTGTAGAGCTTTTGGGGCATTTTCAGTGGGTAAACGAAGGGAGAAGATATTTTCTGCCTTAGATGCCAATGAAAAATAGGAGAATCTTCTATTAGAAAGAAGCCTTTCGTTTGTCCCGTTAGTTTGTTTAAAGATCAAGAAGTACAGACACCAGAAACACCACTCTAAGCAGGTTTGTGTGGAATAAGTTAAGGAAACTAAGAGATATCAAAGTTGGAGGTGTTTTAAAGCATAAAAAGAAAGGAAATGATAAAAATCTAATAAAATTCCAGGAATTTATAAGCCGTTTGGCCATTTTATAGCCTCAGCTTATCTCTACCCCGCACAACTGTACTTCTATAAATTTTTTAACAATTTTAAAGGCCTTACTTTTTATATTTTTACTAAGTTCCTAACGCTTCTCTCCCAGCAGCCGCTCTCTCGGACTTTCGAAGTCTATTGAACAAATCTATACTTCCTATAAGCTTACGCCTAGTTTTTGAAATTATCTATCCAGCACAACTGTACTTCTATTGATTCTAAAGGCCTTTCTATTTTTATCTTTACTAAGTTCCCATTTCTTCTCTCCCTGCAGCCGCTCTCCCCGATTTTCAAAGTCCACCCACCACAACTGTACTTTTATCGATTCTAAAGGCTTTTCTAACTTAAAGTCTACCCAGCACAACTGTACTTCTATCGATTCTGAAGGCCTTCCTATTTAAAACCTTCACCAAATTCTCATTACTTCTCCCCCAGCAGCTGCTCTTCCTAATCATCAAATTCAATCCAACACAATTGTCTTTCCGGTAGACCTACGCTTAATTTCCAAGTTTCTCCAACACAACTGTACTTCCGGCACGCTTAATTCCCGTTATTCCGCCCGTCTCTGTTACCTTCTGGGAAGCTTGACTGGCAATTACATAACCATTCATTGGGAGCTACTCAATTCGTAATTGAAGAAAAATCCATTTTAGTTATTTGATTCACCAAAGTTGAGTCAAGCCGACGTTACCCACACACACGTAGGGGGGAGATAATTAATGAAAGAATTTCATAACCGACTACAGCAAAATGAATGTAAACAATGAAAGAAAACACAAATCGCTGAGACAACGTGCAAAAAAAACCAAATCCACACCAAATCCGTCTGGCCAAGCCCAACAAACCCAACGGCCTTTCGAACACGTACGCAAAAATTAAAGATATAACGGTACACACGACGTTCTTACGCGATGACGTCGCCGTACGCGTGCACTCCAAAGTGCCGCCAACTATAAAGTCGGCCCTCAATGACCTTCAATCGGCAGTATCGAATTGTGAGTGCGGCCAAAATGTTTGCTTTAGTTGTGATCGCGCTGAGCCTGAGCCTGGGCCTGTCGGGGGCCAGCGATTACCCCGACTACGGGGACTACGAGTCGCCTTGCGAGAGGATTCAGTGTCCGCCGAGTGGCAATCCTGTGTGTGCGGCCACCCGAGGATCCCGGGCCACGGTCACCTTCCGCGGGGCCTGCGAAGTGCAGCGGCAAAGCTGCCGCACAGGACGACGTGAGTGGCTGACAGATAAGAGTCCTTTCTCCTGGATATTCTACAGTGTGCTTGTGTCTTATAGGTTGGCGCATCCTGCACCAAGGTCCTTGCCGTCAGCTGGTGAACTGTCCGCGCTTCTGTCCCCTGCGTCATCAGCCCATCTGCGCCGACAATGGCTCCCTCCAGCGCACCTTCTCCAGTTACTGCGAATTCCTGCTCATCAAGTGCCGCACCCAGCAGCGTAAGTCCTGCCAAGAAATCCTTTTGCCGTAGTTAAAAGAGCAACTCTTCCCCACAGCCTGGCAGTTTGTCCACGACGGCTACTGCAGTTCCGCTGGCCCCCAGCATTCCCCAAATTATAATCCCTACTTTTTGTATGGTCCCCGTTCGCCCGCCTCTGCTTACTACGGAGATGGATACTTGAGCAGCGAGGAGATGTCCTCCGAGGAGCTTTTGGATTATATTCCCCCACTGCCGCCGCAGTCCAGGTCGCAGGTTCGCGGCTATACCAGCACCTCCGTAGGATCTACCGACAGCACTCCCTGGTACTCAACCTCCACGACGAGCGGGGGCAGCACCACGCCGGTTTATATCTCTCCACCCGCCCCCACCTCCACCCAGAGCCAGCCGACGGTTGGCTACTCCGAGACCACCTACGCCCCAACCACAGACACGACGACGACCTCAACCACCACAGCGGCTCCAGCGACAACCTCTCCAGTTCCTACGGTGGCTCCCTCCACGACCTCCACGGCCTCTCCGACAACTCAGGCTGCTTCCACGACCTCACCCACAACAGCAGCTCCTTCCACGACCTCACCCACGACCCTGGCTCCCTCCACGACCTCTCCAGCCCCAACCTCAACCACAGCAGACTCCAGGGCCTCCTCATTAGCCCAGTCAACCGCCGTAGATCCCGCCAACGCGACTGCTACCTCGGATCCAGCTTACCCAACGAAGACAACCTTGAACCCCTACTCCACCCAGACTTCTACGACTACCGTGGCTCCCTCCACAGCCGCCCCTACAACCGCCGCTCCCTCCACAGCCGCTCCGACAACTGTGGCTCCTTCCTCTGCTTCTTCAACTACTGCAGTTCCCTCCACGACTTCTCCAGTTCCAACCTCAACCACAGCAAATTCCCGAGCCTCTTCCTTAGCCCAGTCCACGGCCATCGATCCTGCCAATTCGACTGCAACTTCAGATCCTGCCTACCCAACGACGACAACCCTCAATCCCTACTCCACCCAGACATCCACGACCACTGCAGCTCCCACAACGGCCGCCCCGACAACCCTGGCTCCCTCCACGACCTCTGCAGCCCCAACCTCAACAACAGCCGACTCCAGAGCGTCCTCCTTAGCCCAGTCAACAGCCATCGATCCCACCAACTCGACTGCTACCTCCGATCCAGCTTACCCGACGACCTCAACTGCAAGTCCTTACTCAACCCAGACATCCAGGACAACCGTAGCCCCTTCGACGGCCTCCCCGACCACCCAGGTTCCTTCGACGACTGCCCCGCCAACCGTGGCTCCCTCCACGGCCCCTCCGACCACCCAGGCTCCTTCAACAACCTCACCAGCCCCGACTTCAACGACCGCAGACTCCAGGGCCTCCTCCTTAGCCCAGTCAACTGCCATCGATCCTGCCAACTCGACGGCAACCTCAGGTCCGTCCTACACCACGACGACAACTGCAGGTCCCTACTCTATCCAGACTTCTACGACTACCGGGGCTCCTTCGACGACTTCTCCGACTACTGCAGCTCCCTCAACGACGTCCCCCGACGTCCCCCCAACCTCAACCACCGCAGATTCAAGAGCCTCCTCCTTAGCCCAGTCAACAGCCGTAGATCCCAACAATTCGATTGCTACGTCGGATCCTGCTTACCCAACGACTACAACCCTGAGTCCCTACTCCGTCCAGACTTCTACGACTACAGTGGTTCCATCGACGAACTCCCCGACAACTGAGGCTTCCTCGACAGCCGCTCCGACAACCGTAGCTTCATCTACGACCTCCTCCACAACCGTGACTCCCTTCACGACTGCCTCGACTACAGCAGCTCCCTCAGCGACCTCACCAGTCCCGACTTCAACGACCGCAGACTCCAGATCCTCCTCCTTAGCCCAGTCAACCGCCATCGATCCTGCCAACTCGACAGCAACCTCAAGTCCGTCCTACACAACGACGACAGCTGCAGGTTCCTACTCTGCCCAGACATCCACGACAACTGTGGCTCCCTCCACAGCCGCCCCGACTACAGTGGCTTCCTCAACGACTTCTCCAGTTCCAACCTCAACCACAGCAGACTCCAGATCCTCCTCATTAGCCCAGTCAACCGCCGTAGATCCCGCAAACTCCACAGCAACCTCAGGTCCGTCCTACACAACGACGACAGCTGCAGGTTCCTACTCTGCCGAGACATCCACGACAACTGTGGCTCCCTCCACAGCCGCTCCGACCACCCAGGCTTCGTCGACGACTTCCCCGAGGTCCTCCAGCGCCAGCGCTTCCTCGTCGACGCAGACGACAACCTCGGAGCCGTCAAGCACGACGGCAACAACGCCGACGCCGTCGACGAGCACCGCGTCGGGATCCTCGACGAGTGCGCCGACGACAACGCCAGTGCCGAACGGGGTGACCATAACCACGGAGCGGAATCCGAGCAGCGGCAACGACTCGGACGACTTCCAGATCCTGGCCAAGGGCAAGGATGGGAAAATCTCGATTGTGCTCAATCGACTGCCGACAGACGACGAGGCTTACTGCGTGGCGGTGAGCCAGGTGGACGGGGACGGGAAGGTGACGAAGGTCCTTTACACCAACTGCGACTAGCTAAGGAATTTTTAAGGATAGTGCCATAATGTCCTGCGAAGTTTAAAATATTTTCAATAAATTTTCCATATTCGAATTTATTTAAAATCGGATTTTGTGGTGCTAACGCCAACCAACGGTGAGGGGGTGGTGGCCTCAAGGATATCCAAGGAGGCGGTGGTTAAGCCGACCGTCGAGGACTCCACTTCCGTTGTGGTGAAGCTCAGCGGCTCCGGCTCAGCGTTGGTGGTGGAAAAAGGCTCCTCGGTGGTGGAGGAGGAGTGGGAAAAACTGGCAAAAGGAGCGCCCACAAAAATATAGGATATGCGAGGCTCCTCGGTGGTCTCTTGGGGCTGCAAGGTGGTTGCCTGGGTTGTGGTCGAGGTGGTGGTGGCCGGGGCATTGGATATCCTGCCCAGGCCGGGCAGGAACAGCGAAATGCCCGCCGAATCGGTGACGGCTCCGTAGTCCTCGCCCACATCGGGGATATTGTAGACATTGTAGGCATCCTCGGCCCGGGACACGGCCACATCCGGCCCAGCCACATTTTTCAGCTCACGGAACCGCGGCGGAGCCACTGTGGTTGAGGTGGTCGAGGTTCCAGGGGCCTGGGTGGTTTTCGGGCGCCTCAGTTTGCCGTGTTTGTGGCCAGCCGAGCGCCACTTTTTGCCCCTCCCCTTGCGCTGCTTGCAGGGTCCTTGGTTCAGGATACGCATGGCTGTCAACAGGACAAAGTTAGCTTGGTTTTTGGGCATTCAATTGCCACTCACTCTGCTTGGTTATGCATTCGCGCCGGTGGACTTCGCATTCATTGCTGAAGGTCACGCCCCGGGACTCGGGCACTGGAGCCGCCACAGCCGCGCAGACCGGCAGGTAGCGCTTCGTGCAGCGAATCCTGTCGCAGCTGGGCAGGCAGCGCTCCAACTCCGTGGCCTCCAATTCTAGAGAAGATCAGAAACTTAAATTTACAGGTAACAGGCAACAAATCCCCGCCACTCACCGGTTCCCTGGGCGAAGAGCATTTTCATGTTGTGGGCCTCCAATTTGCATTCGTTTTCGAAGTAGAAAAAGTTGCTGCCATTGGTGGCGCAGACCGGCTGTCCGCCGTCCATGCAGCTCGGCAGGTAGTCCACGTATTGGTACTGCAGTGGCCCGAAGTGGGCGTCGGCCGCGCCCATAATCTGGGCGTACTGGGCGCTCGCATACTGCGGGCTGTTGTACTGCCAATCGCCGGCCCCTCGGCCCGCCATGCCCAGCAGGATCAGCGCAGTCAAAGTCCTCCAATATCCTAGCATCTTCTCAATCCCCTAGATCGTCGGTGAATGTGGCCGGCTGTTGAGGCTGCCGCGTTTTTTATGCCAAATCCGGCGCCGTGGCTATCGCGGGCCGAGCTGGCCACCTGCTGATTGCCATGGAGAGATTCGCAGTTTATCTTCATTGATCGTGGGGCGGGGGCTGCACGTGTTTCTGGGCCACATTTTTGCTGTCAGGGGGAGGGGGGAGGGTGGGCGGTCGGTTGGGTGAATGAACGTTGGGGAATTAAAGACGTTGAATGGATCGTGCTGGGAGATAGCGAAGATTGAAGTGGGAGAAGGTTGAAAAGAAGATTGAAAGAGGCTTTGTGGTTGAAGGAGATCGGGGATTGAAAGAAAAGAAAGAATTCTCTGGTGGAAAGTGAATCTTTGATTGAATGAATATTTTTTGTTGAAAGCCATTAGAAAATCAGGGAGAGAAGTTCTGAGACTGAAGAGAATCCCTGAAAACATTGCCAGCTTAACAGAAAAGAACCGAAGATCACAATGATTTTGTGGCTGAAGAAGGCTGATTGCTTGGGGAAGACACAGAGGAAGAAAGATTATTTTTTTTTTAATTCATTTTATTCGCTAGACTAATAAAGTTTGGTGGAATTTTTTGATTCCTTAAGTCTAAAATTAATTACTAATAATTACTAATGCTTCATACATATATACAGATATTTACAATGTTCTAAGATAGTTTACGGGAGGGCAGGGCGCTGGGATGGTTTCTCCTCAGGCGCCGATGGGGTATTGGCATGGCGAGTCGGCTTGCCAGTGAATTTGGGTGAGCTGCAAGCCTATCGGCATATCGGCTGCTGTGGTGATTTATTTGGTCACCGATTAGGACGAGGTTGAGGTCCCTCTCAATGACCCGATTGGTGACGTACCAGGGCAGCCCGGATGCAATCCTTGCGGCTCTAGATTGCAAAACTCTCAATCTGTTGATTTGGCTTCTCGATGCCGTTCCCCAGAGCTGGATGGCGTATGTCCAGGTCGGCGTTACAATTGCCTTAATTAAATGGGACTTCGACGACATCGGTAGCTTCTTGGCTTGGAGGAGCCAATCTAGTTTCTTCAGCTTGTTGATGGCTTTGGCCTTTACTGCAGAGATGTGCGCCCTCCATATTAGCGCCCTGTCCAAATGGACACCCAGGTAGCACCAGCTGGTACGGCTAATAATGGGTTCTCCTTTGAATGACAGTCCAGAGCTTGTTCCTCGCCGCAGGGAGAACGTGACGCAGGCTGATTTGGAGGCATTAATGGAGATATTCCATTTGTCGCACCAGCGCTCCATGATGTGCAGCCAATTCTGGACTGCATTGGTGGCGGATTGAAGCGAGGCGTGGGACGCCAGCATAGCTGTGTCATCCGCGTAGGTGGCGAGAATCTGGGCTGGGGGGACCTCGTCCGCATTGCCGATGGGTGGTGGCAAGTCGGCGGTGTAGAGGGTGTAGAGGAAGGGACCAAGTACGCT
>JBAMCP010000989.1:0-30175 GCA_037075105.1 Lissocephala sabroskyi
GTTTTTGTGTGTTGGTAAACGTAAAAATGGTTAAGGCGGGCCTGCCAACCTGGTAATATTTAAAATTTTCAACGAATTTAAAGGAGATTACACGTTTACTAACTATTTATCAATTAAAAAAAAAATATTATTAGAGAATATCATTACAAGCATAGCAAAAAATATATCGTAAAACACATTTGTTTGTTTGGCCTATAAAAGTGAACGGAGTGGGCAAGCCTTTCACTTTTGATTTCTCTTAATAAAAACATTAGCAAGAAAGCTGAACATTCTTCTATTAAGTATGGTTGTAGATCAAAAGAAACCCTGAGTACTGTGAAAATTATGAAGTAGCTTTCATGCCTCTCGGTGGTGAAGCTTACGGCCTTTTTCTAACACTTAAATTTGGCGCCACAAATATCATGAATAATTTCAAATGCAACACTGCTTGCTTATCGATTGTTCGTATGTATTTCAGGTACGCTCGGCATAAAGCTAATCGGAGTCATCACAATTATTTATGGTTTGACTATCAAAATCCAACTCCTCATCCTCAGACTTGTAGTTCGGATTGTTCGCCTTGTTGGTGGCTATAATCAGGTCTCGGCGTTGTTTTAAACTGTCCCGGATCATCTGTGGGTCGTCTAAATATACATGAAATAAATTAATTAAATTGTGGCTTGATGGTTTTTCTTTTACTTACAATCGGGCGGATGAGTATTGTAGAGGAAATGCTTTGGGTTTCTGCGGAAACACGAATTGCCAAACGGACAGGCTATAGCTTTCGCTGACGGTTCCGCATACTCAGGTCGTGTGTAATCCGAGTCACAGGGATGTGCTTCAGCTATCCGGTGGGCGGGATTAAGCCTAAAATATAGTTTATAATTAAACACATTTAGCAACTTGTAATAAATTCAATACCTGTAGCAGCGGATCCCAAAAGGGCACGAAGGCCGAGGGGGAGCAGATGGGGATTCCTTTTGCTTCTGCTCCTCCTCTGTTTTGTCAACGCCTGAATCTGTTTTACTTTTCGATAAATTCGAGGCGGCATCTGATTGATCTTCTACTGCAGGTGAGGATTCCTTTTGCCTCTCCTGCTGCTCCGTTTTATCAACGTCCGATTGATTTTTCTCAGAATCTGCTTTATTTATCGCTGATTTTGAACAGCTGGCTTCTGATTCATCTTCTACGTCTTTCTTGGGTCGTTTGCTTTCCTCATTGTCTGTGCTTGGATCCTCTGTTTTCTCTCGGTCTCCTATTTCTGCGTCACTGTCATGGTGTCGTTTTCTATTTGAGATTGATCCAGATGTAATTTCGGAGTCGCTCATATCTTGCAATTGTTGTAACCGCCTTTAAATAAATTTCGCTCTACTCGTGTTTGCCCGATAAATACAAATACAGCCCTGCACATTTCTATCGATATTTATTTTTTGACATTAAATATTGACTTTTTGAGTCTAGCATAATATTCCCATTATTAATATAGAAATTAGTGCCTGAAGGCAATTTACATTGTAGCATAGAAAATCAATATAATATAAAATTTCTCTGCCCCAGCGAATATCGTGTCCAAGTTATCGATAGACTTGCGTGTTTTTAATATACACGTGCAGCGAATTAAGAAACACAAAATATAAAAATGAAGGTGGCAAAGAAGAAAGCAGAGGAAAAGACTGACAATGAATTAAAAGTTGCAGAGAAAAGCAAGGCGCCCAAAAAGCAGCCGAAGAAAAAGCCCAAGGTAAGCAAGGAAGCTGCAGAGAAAACAGCCAAGGAAGCTGCCAAACCTGAGCAGATTCTATCGGAAAAGGATAAAATAAAAGTCGCAAAGAAGAAGGCTAAAAAGGAAGCCCAAAAACTTAAAAAGAAGGAAAAAAAGCTGCTGCCCCCTCCGGAAAAGAAGCCTGCCCAGGAGTCCAAGAAATCTACACCAGAAGTGCCTGCCAAAAAGCCCGCCGACGCCAAGAAGTCCAAGAAAACTCCGGCCAAAAAGCAAGCAGCCAAGGAGTCGCCAGCAGTGCCTGCCAAAAAGCCTAAGAAACCCAAGACCAAAAACAACGATGAAGGTAAATAAATGACTTCCTTAATTCACTCTTAGCACTTAAAGTCTTCCTTGATTTTTAGCTCGCGTGAAAAAGGAGCGCGATCCCGTCGACGATGCTGCCACCATTTTTGTGGGGAATTTGCCCATCAACACGAAACGCGTCCAAATCGCTCGACTTGTGGAGCCTTACGGGAAAGTCCAAGGCATCCGCTTCCGCACAGCCGGCGGCAAGGTTATCTACACCCACAAGCAGCGCAAGGGGACGGGCTCCTTAAACGCCTACGTGGTGCTCGACAGTCCGGAAAGCGCCGCGAAGGCTTTGGCCTTGAATGGAAGCCTTTTCAAGAGCAACCACTTGCGGGTGACGCCCGCGGTTTCGAACAAAACGGAAAACGGCGACAGCCAAGAGAACAAAATCGCTGAAGCGAAGCGAACGGTTTTCGTGGGGAATCTAACATACGGTGAGTAATCCGCAGTCCTGACAGTTGTTTTTAAGCTGACATGATCCTTTTTTTTCAGCTACTACCGAAGAGGATCTTCGCGAAGTCTTCTCATGCGCTGGCCAAATTGAATACGTTCGTTGCATGCAACAAGGCGACAAGGGCTGCAATGGCGTGGCATATGTGCGTTTTGAGAAGGCCGAGGCCGTTGGCTTGGCCCTGGAAGTGGACGAAACTATGGTGGACGGACGGCCCATTCACGTGGAGCGCTATTCTCTGAAGAAGCTGGGGGCCAAAGAGGCTCGAGACGCAGCGGCCGCGAAAGCGGGGAATCAGAAGAAGCCCAAGGATAACAAGAACGCCAAGGGCGCCCAGAAACGCATTGACAAGAAACAGCGCAAGGAGAAGAGCCAAAACGGCGAAGCCTCAACGGAGAAGAAAAAGTCCGAATATCGTGGAGTCAAATCCGGTGGTGGAGTCAAGAAAGCCAAGAAACCTAAGAAGAAGACAAATGACGAAATGCAAAAATTAGCTAAGAAAATTGCCCCCAAGTCAAAGGAGTAATTTGCAAACCTACGTATTGTTTTAAGTTTTGTAAATAATTAAGTTTTACAAATCCACAAAAGAATTTAAGATAAAAAATAACGCAACCGTTGTTGTAAGCGGATGGAAGATGGCTGCTGCGGAACTCGCAAGTTATCGGTGGCCGGCGCAAGGTTGCCTGTGGTTAATCAAACAAAAACAATTATGCAATTTTAAAATTCTTTTATTTTTAAGTTTATTTAAAGCTTAAGTAAATTAAAACAATTTTATAAATCGTTTTTGCGGCGTTTCATGTGTAACACGCGCTGAAAACGCATTCGATAAACGCCATAGCACTGAGCTTGTTGTCAGTCGATATCTTTCTATTGTTTTCCATCCAGTCAGCTGAGTCTTGTTACTCTCCCAGTTCAGTCAGCTGTTTAGATTTCGTAAAATTTTTAGTCCTTTAACATTTTATTCACATCGGAAAAAAATTAAAATCAGGTTTGTAAAAATCTTACAAATTATCTATATTTACCAGCCCAATCCCCTCTCTCCCTGTAGCATGAACTTTTGTAAAAATTTCAAGTTTTTGCGTTTGGCGCTCTGCGCCCGAAACCTAACCGCCCGCGGATTCCACATGCCCCCCACCGCCACCGCTGGCTCAAGCATTCGCGGCGCCAAAAACGCCTTCGTCCTCGAGCCCCTCCACCACCGCGAGCTCATCCGCGTCCACGGTGCCGAAGTGATCCCCTTCCTCCAGGGCCTGGTCACCAACGATGTCTCCCGTCTCCAACAACCCGACGGACCCCAATCCATGTACGCTCTCTTCCTCAACCGAGGCGGCCGGGTCCTCTACGACACCATCATCTACCGCACCAACGACCCGGACACCTACCTCCTCGAATGCGACCGCGACGCCTCGGCCGACTTCCGCCGCCACCTGCGCACCTTCCGCGTCCGCAAGCGCATCGACATCGACACCGTCGAGGACGAGTACGTGCCCTGGGTGATCTTCAACGAGAACAACGGGGAGACTTTGAACGGCACACCCATGGCCCCCGAGTTGTTCGTGGCTCCGGACCCGCGGCTCAAGAACCTCGGCACCCGCGTCCTGGCCCCCACCGGCACCAGCTGGAACCGCCTGGTCAAGCATTTCTGGCGCAACAACGAGATCGCCGCCACCCAGCCCTCCCCGGACAACAACTACCAGCTGCTCCGCTACAAGCAGGGCGTGGGCGAGGGCATCGACGAGCTGCCCCCCGAGAAGTGCTTCCCCCTGGAGGCCAATGCCGATCTCCTAAACGGCGTCAGCTTCAGCAAAGGCTGCTATGTGGGCCAGGAGCTCACGGCCCGTGTCCACCACTCCGGGGTCATCCGCAAGCGCTACATGCCCATACGCTTGACGGCTCCGGTGAACTCGTTCACGGTGAAGTCCGTGGCCGGGGCGAATCTGGGAAGGATCTTGGGCCATACCCAGAACCATGGCGTGGCCTTGCTGCGCATCGAGCAGGTTTTGAACTCCCAGCAGGAGTTGGTTCTGGACGGCGATCGCTGCTTTGCCGAGAAGCCCAACTGGTGGCCTGTGAATGTGGCTGGCAAGCGGCGCGTTGTCCTGGCCGAATGACCCGCAGCCGACGACGCTCCAAACTCTAAGAACTGATCTGATTTTGTTTCCTCCTAGAATTTAGTAAACGTTGCCAATGTGACCAAGCCAAGAGCTTCGCTTTCCTTTGTCCTCCGCAGCTCGCGATGGAGGACTTCGAGTTGCCGCTGAAGAACGAGGAGGCCGAGATTGCCCGGCTGGAGTTGCCGGCTGAGCTGCCCACCCACGAGCAGGACGAGCGCATACCCCAAATCGAGTTCCGCTGCTCGCAATGCCAAATGCAGGAAATGGTCCACTTCCTGGGGCGGAGTCCTCCGTTCGCCAAGGGCCTGGAGTTCCGCGAGGACAACTATGTGATGATGGATCCTTTCCAGCCGCCCCCGCCCCGCTGGCAAAGCAAACCGGAATTCTACATCAGCCTGGGCGCCAACTGCGCCGCCTGCTCGCTGCCCGTGTGCAAGGATCCTGCCTGCAGCTTCTTTTATACGCGGACCTATTGCCTGCCCTGCGGCAGTCGGGAACTCAAGTCCTGGCCGGTGGAGGCCCAGGCTAAGTTACGCAAACAAATGGCCAACAGTTCGAGTTGATTTTCTGTGTTTAATAAAAAGGATTCGTGGTTTATTTGTTGGCCAGGATCTCGAATTTCATGCCGTGTTCGTGCTTCTCCAGCTCGCTGATCAGGCTCGTCTTGGAGAAGGCCGCAGCCGGCGGCAGGACTCCCCCCTTGCCGGGCATCTTGTGGCTCTCCTTCAGGATGGTCACGGCCGTCGACAGCAAGGCCACGCAGGTGGATCCATAGCCAGGATTCGGGCCGCTCACCCTTACCATCAGAGTCTTGCTGGGCGGCAATTCATACTGCGAGTTGGGGTCCTCCTGGCGCTGGGAGCTGGGCCAGCCCACAGCCTTCATGGTCATGCGGAAAAAGGACTTCTCCATGCGCTCCTCACTGGGTCCCTGGCGGGAGGCCATGCCCCCCGAAAATATGCCCGGATACTTGAGCAGCAAGGACCTGCCCAGCTGGAACTTGGCCAACAAACCAAACACAGTGGCCACCAGAGCCACCACAATGGCGGCCGTCCAGTTGGGAAAGCCGATGTAGGCATGCATCTGGACCGGGCGCTTGTTGTCCTGCTCGTAGAGGAAGCGCTGGGAGCGCATGACCACCGAGCGGTCCGAGCCGGGGAAGGGCAGGCAAACTTTATCCACCTCTGAAGAGCGGAACATCAGCGGGCGGTGCTTGAGGATGGGGAAGAACTTGGGCAGCCGACGGGGGAACAGCTGGTGGCGGATGCCGCGCAGCTCATCCGAGTGGGCCAGGCCATAGACGGCGCTCTCCCAGGTGCCAAAGTTGAGGGCTGCTCCACCGCCCTGGCTGCCGCCCTTGGCCCCACTTTCCAGGAAGGTCTCCACGGAGTTGACCACGCCGTCGAAGTTCTTCTCCACGAAAATGATGCCCATGTCGGCCGGGATGGAGTCAAAGCCGCAGGCGCTCACCACATAGACGCCGCGCTCCTGGGCGCGCTCGTGGTAGCGCAGCTGCATGGTCTCCATGTACTGCGGCTCGCCGGACACGTCCACATGGTGGGTGCCGGCCTCGATGCAGGCCTGGACCACCTTCTCGCCGTAGAAGCGGTAGGGGCCGGCGGTGTTGACCAGGATGCGGCAGCGCTGGGCCATGGCCTGGAGGGAGGCGGGGTCGTTGACGTCGGCTATGATGATGGGAATGTGGGAGAGATCGGTGCGGGCCTTGGCGCCCATGTCCTGGAGGACGGACTCGAGCTTGGCCTGGTTGCGGCCGGCGATGCCCCAGCGCAGGTTTTGGAGGACTGTGACGGCCTCGAAGACGGTGTACTTGCCGGTGAAGCCGGAGGCGCCGAAAATGATTACGTCCAGGCGGTCGGTGGCCATGTTGCTGATTGTGTGGAAATATGGGCGGCGGTGCTATCAAATAATAATTCGATTAGGTTTTTTGGATGATTTTTCTGCTGCGTAATGTTGAACTTCGGAACTTGGAACTTTGGCGATGCTTGGGCTGCCTACTCGCGAGGAGCTTTCCAGAATTTTATTCCAGTACAACAAATAAAAAACATGAAATTGCAGTTCTGATCCCCTGTAGGGGCATCAGGCAGGCATTTTAGTTCATTTAACAAAGGTGAAAGCTTTTCCACGTGCTTTAGCTTTTTTTAAAATATCAAGCGCGCTTAGTGTAACATTTTACACTAGCCTACAAAGCCCGATAAAATGTTATGCAGGGCTGATTTTATAACACCGAGTCTGATTTTTAATGTTTTCTACTTTAAAACAAAAAAAAAACACCACAAAATAGTTGTAGATCCACTGTTAAATAACTTTTTTATTTAACTAACTTAATTAATTCAAATTTCTTGAAAACGCCCCGCCCTACACGGCCAGTGGCCCTAGACACTCGACAACTCTATTGGTGAGTTATCGTTTGGTTATCGGGCGCCAAAGCTAGCTGCGGCAAAGCAGTCGTAAAGAGGTCGTGCGAGCGCAAGAATCGGTCGGCAAACCGCAAATTCAAAAGTAACTGTAACCCCCAGGAAAGTTAATTTGCAAATTTGTTTAAACATTAAACGTTCGTAGAACTGTTTCTGTTATCTCTGTGAGTGTTATAAATACAGCTGCATCCCCAGGAACTTACGAACTCGCCCCGCAAAGGATTGCGCAAAAATTAAAAAGACTGAAAAAGAATTTCGTGACTGTGTGTGTGCGTGCATGTGTATGGGTGAGCGTGCGTGAACCGCGAGAGCAAAAAGGAGAATTTGCAAGCAAGAAAAAGAAGCGGCAGCCGAAAAAACCACGCCGAATCACATTTATTCTGTCAAAAAAATAAAAAAACAACAACTAATATAAAAATAAATCAAACAAAATATAGAAATCATAAGAATTTAATAAATAACCGCTTAACCCCACGAAATACCAACACACCCACACACACACACATACATACAAGCGCAAAGCGAAGCAAGCGAAATGGAACACGAGGATAACGCTCAGTTCGACAATTATTTGCAAAATCGTTTGACGCTGTCTGAGAGTCTGCAAATCGCCGGCCCCCCCGGCGACTCTGCCGACGACCAACTCGTCCCCAATATTGGCCCAAAGTCTGGCGAGCACCCCGCCGCCGGCAACGACGACGATGACGAAGAACTCAAGTACATAAAAGAAGTGCAGCAGAGCGAAAAGCAGCAGCAGCAGCAGCAGCAACTCTTCGACGCTGGAGACGTTGATGTTGGCAACAATGGAGACCTCGCCGGTGTTGTTGCTGTGGGCAACGGCAATGGCAATGCCGTCTACTTGGCATTCGGCAACGGGGCTGGCAATGCCGGGCCAGAGGAGGAAGACGTCGAGGTGATTAAAAACGAAGCTGATTTTTCCACAAATTCCAACACCACCAGCTCGACCGGTGAGGTGGAACCACCAGCCGCCGACGCCGAGCCCCAGCAGCAGGCGGAGGACGACGAGCCCAGCTCGGTGGCCACGACCTACGGCACCAGCAGCCTGAGCGACAACAATGCCACCCCAGTGGACCAGGAGGCCGAGCTGCCCGTGGAGCCCTTCGATGACAAGGAGAATGCCAATCCTGAGGAGCCGCACTCCCAGCTGAATCCCAATGCTATGGAGTTTGTGCCGAACTTTGGCTCCCAGCCCACTTCGCCGGTTGAGCGCGAGCCCGAGGAGGGTTTGGCCCTGGCCGCCCGCCATCTCATGGGCCAGGCCAGCGACGATCTGGTGGCCGAGAGCCCCCGCAAAGGCGCCGCCAGCTTCCACATCCAAGCCGTGCCCGACCAGCTGGAGTTCGACAACGAGGCAGCCAAGCGTCCGCACGAATTGGAGCAAGAAGACGACATGTTCGGCGATGGCGTGCAGCCGCCGTCGGTGGCCACCACCACCACCGGCGAAATGTTGCCGCATGAGCAGCTGCTGCTCAACGGAGGAGCCACCCCCACCACCACCGCCGCAGCCGACGTCTTGGACTATCAACTGATTGATCACGGTCCAGAGACCAGCGTAGACTTGGAGGCCGAGCTGGAGGCGCTGCCGGCGGAGAGCAAGGCCGAGGCCGACATCATGAAGCAGTCGATCTACGCGGAGCACAACTCCTCGATCGAGGACATTTTGAATTCGGTGCAGCCGCTGCCCGCGGACGAGGCCGACCAGCAGGTGCTGCCCGGCCTGGACTTCAGCAAGGAGCAGCTGAATGTGGAGGAGAAGGAGTTGGTCTCCCAGTCGCCCTCCACCGAGGAGCTGCAGCAGCCCGGCCAGCTCTTCATCCCCGAGGACCCCATGCAGGCTTCCTTCTATTTGGAGCACACCTCCAGCGAGGCCCAGCAGGATCAGGCGGAGGAGGGCTTCAATCTGGCTGGTCTGGGGGATCAGAGTTTGCTGATGAACACGAGTGCCCCGCCGTTTAGTCCTGTGGAGCAGGAGCAGGACTTGGTGGGCGATGTGACCACCACCACGCTGCTGGAGTTGGAGCCGCAGACGGCCGCTGTGGTGGACATAACGCCTTCGCCGTTGTCCTCCACCGAGGAGAAGCATTTGGTCGAGGATACCAAGGAGTCAGCCTTGCCACAGGATCAGGACTTCACGGCAGCCGGTGCTCCGCCTCAGGTGAGTCACACAAAGAACTGCCCAAGTGTCCAACTGTCCGTCTGCCCAAGTGTCCATCTGCCCAACTGTCCGTCTGCCCAAGTGTCCAACAGTTCTTCGCCCAAGTGTCCAACTGTCCGTCTGCCCAAGTGTCCAACTGCCCGTCTGCCCAACTGTCTGAGTGTCCTGTTTCGTTTCCTTTTTTTGGTTCCAGCAGAAATCATTAAATTTGTTGGTATACCTCCTTTTGTGTCCTTTGTCTCCACCCCTTCCCCCCCCCCCTCGCTGCAGGCAACTTCGTCCTGCTTATTGCATTTCCACTGGGGGTGTGTTCCAGGCTCGCCGCACACGCGCCTGCTCCCGCACTCGGCTGCCCTTTTGCCACTCAATTTTTACACTCAACAGGACACGCAAGTGTCGGCAACAAGGACGACTTCGTGGCGGTGGTGGTTCAGTTTTTTGGGTGGGGTCCTTTGTTTTAATTTTAATTTTTTTACCAATTAAGCTAAACAGGTTTAAGGGTTGCTCCTGTGGCCGTCCAAGGACCGCTTGTGGGTCCTCTGGGGGCGGATTTGGGTTTTACGGCCCAAGTCGCGGATTTGATTTCCGTTGGTTGCGGTCAACGGTTCTTTTTTTTTTGGCCTAATGCATTTTCTGTATACGTGTGTGTGTGTGTGTGTGTGTGTGTGTGTGCACTTAACTCGCTCACTTGACTCGGGGTCGGCGCTCCTCTCTCCTCTCGCTCTGCTCTGCTCTGCTCTCTCGCCGGCTGCAAGAGCTGCCAACCTTTTTGCGCTTCGTTGCAAATTCCACACACACAAGCATACACATATGGGGGAGGGGGTGGGGGACTCCACTTTCATAATTACAACAACAATGGCAGCTGCAACACTTCACAGCCGTTTGGGTTCACTTAATTGGGTCATAAGCGACTTTCGCAGGCGCCCTCTGCCCCGCCCAGCGTCGCTCTCCCTCTCGCTCTCTTTTTGCGTCTCTTCTTCTTGCCATTGTTTGCTGCTTGGTGCTATCGAAACTTCCTGTGTTCATTCTTTTTGTTAGTTCGTTCCGGTTCTTTTTTTTGTAACAATGCTGGTTCTTTGTGAGGGTTACATGAGTGGGGGTGGGGGGAGGCTTGCGTTTTTTATCAACATCATTTTGCCATAATCATTTGGTTTTATTATGCCAACAACAACAACAAATGGCGCACGCAAGCGATTAATCCCGACCCCGCCCAGCGGCCCCACTTTGTTTATAAGACAACAAAATCGGAGACGTCTAAGCAGACAGCTTGTCACCCGTTGTAAACATTTTTACAACAACAATGTCGTGGCAAACAATAATAAACGCTAACCGGTCAATGGGCCCCCGCTCCGACTTATCAAAAAAAACAAACACCAAAAACCGGCAAATCTTGATTGATTCTTCGATTTTAACAGCTGTTATCGCTAACAGCGCCGGCCGGCCGGCCCAATCGATAACAGAGTTGCCAACAGAGCCAGCGGCCTTTGTTCACCTCTGTTAACCGGTAAGGTGGCAACACCTTATCGCGATTCAAAGCTTCACTGTAATGTGGCCGCCGGGCATGAAACGGTAAACACTGATAAACCGGCCGATGAGTCACGCTGCCGATTCCCACACTCGGAGGAATTTGAATTTGAATTTTCGAGTTCCATTGTTTGGCCGACTTTCGCCACAATTCACAGTCTCGTTTTTCGCATGACATTTGTTTCGACTTTTGTTCAATTAAAATTTTTGCAATTTACATAAATTAGCATTACATTTTTTCCACTTGCCTACTCACATTTCATAATAATTTTGCTTTGCGTCGCTTAGAATGACGAAAATCCAAACGATCTGTTAAATGTCACAAAACAAAAGCCCGAAATAAAAAAAAATATATAATTCAGCAATTGAGCGCAATCATAAAAAAGTATATACGGTGCAAACGGGCAACTGACCGACCCCAGAAATTAAAAGCCCCACAATAAAAACAACGAAATTACGCAAAAAGGTTGACTTTTCGTTTGTTGTTATGGAATCCATTAAAATCCCGCGGATAAGCGGGGAAAAGAGGAAATAACTAGCGAAAGAGTAGAATGAAATTCCCTGAAAAAGCAGTTCCGATAAAAAAGAACTCATATTTTTACCCCTTCCCCTAACGAATGGGAAAGAGATGGGGGATCTCAGTTTTTATAAAGAGAACCGTAAGCAATAGAGAATTTTAATACTTAGGATCAAATCTTATAGAGATCTAAAGAATAAAGAAGGGGGTGGGGGACTTAGGACTGCAGAAAGTCTCTAATAAATGACTTAGGGTGAAATCTCATGGAGATCTAAAGGAACTTTTATATCATCCTACCCCCTTTGGCGTTTCCTGACTACGCCCATGACCCTATTGTCGTGCCTTTTGGGATCTGTGATTATGGGAATGAATTCCTTTCCGTTGGCCTATGAGAAACTGTGGCGAATCTTTTGGCTTTTATTGCAATCTTGCATGACGTTGTGAAAACTTTGGAGCAAAGAAAAAAAAAATAGAGTAATCGTGTGGAGGAAAATGCGGCTTTCCGTTGCTGGCGGCGCCGTCTGTCTGCCGCGAAAAGAAAGGAGGTGGGGGTAGCGTAATTAAGCCTCAAAATCCATTAAGATTATTAACTCAATTAAAATTGCTGGCTTCTTCACTTTTAGTTTTTTTTTTTTTCGAGCACGAAAAACGCGCGTCGGACAGTTGGACAGACGGGCAGTTAGACAGAAAGTTGAGTTCCAGGTCATTTCGCTTATTTTCATTCATTTGTCTAATCGAAAAAGAGAATATAGCTGCGCATTGGACAGTTGGACAGACGGACACTTGGACAGAAAGTTGAGTTCTAGGTTATTTCGCTTATTTTCATTCATTTGTCTAATCGAAAAAGAGAATTTAGCTGCGCATTGGACAGTTGGACAGACGGACAGTTAGACAGAAAGTTGAGTTCCAGGTCATTTCGCTTATTTTCATTCATTTGTCTTAACGAAAAAGGATAAATTAGGCTCGCATTGGACAGTTGGACAGATGGACACTTGGACAGAAAGTTGGGTTCTAGGTTATTTCGCTTATTTTCATTCATTTGTTTAATCGAAATGGAGAATTTAAGCGCCGCTCACTTGCCGATCTGTCCAACTGCCCAAGTGTCTGTCTGCCTGGGCGACGGGTGGTCCAAATTGGCGTCGTCGTCCGGCCCACTCCTTTGGCCAGGCGACAGCAGGTAAACCACAGCCAGCCTGTCTGCCCACATGCCCAGGCTCAGATGGGCAGATAGCCAGCCAGTCAGTCAGTCAGTTGGTCGCTTGGGCAGACTCACTGCCCACCTAAAAATGCGCCTCCGTTCAAAACGCCCAAAAAAACTCCGACAAAACCGAAACAAGTAAATAATGTACATCATCCAGTGTGTGTGTGTGTGTGTGTGTGTGTGAAAAACAAGTTT
Organism: Lissocephala sabroskyi; assembly: GCA_037075105.1. Lineage (NCBI taxonomy): Eukaryota > Metazoa > Arthropoda > Insecta > Diptera > Drosophilidae > Lissocephala > Lissocephala sabroskyi. The sequence goes on from JBAMCP010000989.1 coordinate 12,664, forward strand.
CATTTGAGACTCTGCCCAAGTGTCCGTCTGCGCAGAACAATCACCGGCGTCTTGCTGCCAACCGGCAAGATTTTCCATTGTAAGTCGGCCGTCCGTCCTGTTGGCCGCTGTGTGGGTTGATTTGATTGCCAAAAACCAGCACGACTGGAGCGCTGAGCACTTGAGCGGCAGCAGACGACGATTAATTGCAGCATTTTACATTTTGAGTTGCCGGCCGGCCCAGCCCACAAGGAAAAGTTCAAAAGAAAATGATTGCAGCGGCGGTGGCGAACTTGCCTCTTGCATCTTCGAGATACTGTATCTTTGCGGCTGTCACTGCACCCTGCCCGCCCCATCTGCGTGTGTGTGTGTGTGTGTTGGTTATCTAAATTTACATTTGCTGCAAAGACGGCGAACATGCGGCCAAGTTGGGGTGGCTGAGGCCGAGGCCTCCGGCGACACTTCTGAATATATATAAAAAATATAGCATCTTGTAGAAAGATTGGAGTGCTTTGGCCGCCAGCGGTTGCTTCCTGAAATACACACACATTGAAATTATAAATGCAAATTGCTGGCAAGTGCCAAGTTCAATAGCTTTTGCGAGTTTCTAGCGAAAATGCAAAAATAATGAGGGACAGCAGCGCTGCGCTCTCGTTGCCCCCAACTGCCCAACTCCCCAAGTGTCCGGAATATAAAAATAGCCATCGAACATTGTCGCCCCGCCGTATAAACGTTTTGGGGTGTCACCGCCAAGTGCTCTAAAAGTGTTGTTAATCGAGAGCCCCGCTCCCCCTCCATCTCACCATCTGTCCAAGTATCCAATTTTTCGCTGTGCTCGTTTGTGGTCCTTTTCCTGGTGGCTGAGCGTTGTCTGTGGTCTGTCTGTCTGGCGTTGGGGCAAGATTGATGGCAGCATATGCAAAGTATCCGGGAGTCCGCAACTCCACTAGTTGCCATGCTCGAGCACTTGACTTTAACCATCGCAATTTATCATCATAATTTTCTATCATACAAAGTTTTGCCAAACAGGCAAACAGGGAAATTGTTGTACCCCTCTGGAAAAAAGGGTAAGGAGTAAATTTTATCTATTTTCTTTTCGCTGGCTTAACGGCAAACCCCCGAGTTCTTTGGAGGGAATGGGGATCTCTATACAGGGGAAATGGTATTCACAGATAAGAGGAGAAATTGGTTAGTTTATCCCTCTTAAAAGGGTAAGGGGTAAATTTGTGTTCCTTTTTTACCGATGGCTTAACGGCAACCCTAGAGATGCCAAGTTCTTTGGTGGGAATGGGGATCTGGAGATAGGGATCCATAGATAAGAAGGGAAATGGGAAATTGCTTTCTTCAGAAAAAGGGTAAGGGGTAAATTTGTGTTGTATTTTGTTTCGCAGGCTTAACGGCGATCCCCCGTTAAAAATTGAGTTCTTTGGTGGAATCAGGGAGCTCTAGACAGGGAAAATGTTATTCATGGAAATTGTACCCCTTCCCTTTTAAAGGCGGGTCAAGGGTAAATTTGTGTTGATCTTTGCTGACTCGCTAGGAACTGAGTTCTTTGGTATTTTATTGTGGGAATGAGGATCTCTGGACAGCCAGAATTTTTTTATGCTCGTTTAAGGATGCAAAGTCGCTAAAGGGATCTAAGGCTCTTAAGGGTAAGGGTAGAAAAGTCTAAGCACATATTGAAAGTAGCCTGAAGAAAGTGTTTGGGAATTGTCAGTTCTTTTAGAACAAATGAAGGGTTCAGCAATCTGTATTAAGGATGCAAAGTCGCTAAAAGGATCTAAGGATCTTAGGGGTAAAAATCGAAAGTAGGTACATTTTGTTATGCTGAAGAAAGCGCTTGGAATTTGTGAGTTCTTTTAGAACAGTTGAGGGGTTTCCCAGCCTGGATTAAGGATGGACAGAGTCGCTAAAGGAATCCGAAAATCTAAAGGGTAAAAATCGAAAGAGGGTAAATTTTGTAGGCTGAAGAAAGCGATTGGAATTTGGCAGTTCTTTGATACCAGTTGAGGGGTTTTCTAATCTTGATTAGAATGAATAAATCCTAGTTATCGTGAAAGGATTAATTATCGATAATTTTGAAATACCTCCAATGAGATTAATAGACTTCCCCCTCTGCCTTTGGGAGCTTTGATTTGAATGGCTTCATTATGCAAATGCGAATGGCAATCAATCGATCAATAAATTTTATTGACTGAATGGAAACGAATGCGAAGCTGAAACAACTTCATAATGAATAATAAACCCAAATTACGAAATAAAATCGCACCCAAAAATCCCATAAAAATCGGTTCGTCTTTTTGTGTCTTTCGAAAAGGAAAGAAAGGATTCCCGTCCATCCGTTGGCCTTTGTAGTTTTTGTTTTATCGGTTCGCAAAGTTTACGTAAATTTGGCTGATTTAATTTTATTACTTGGCGGTCGCTTGGGGATTTTGGCAACCTTCGCCGGCCGCCGCCGGCCTCTTTCACCTGTCGCTGTGGCATTGAGTCGGCCGGCTTTTTGGCCACTTCGCTGATCGCTTAATTCGAGGGCCCGCGGCGGTGTCACTCGGCCCGCTGACCCTGGAGGATGATCGAGTGATTAAGACGCGTGGGGGTATTTAATTTTTTAAGGTTTTTTTATTAGCTAAATGAAAATCTCAACAAGAAACTTTGCATAACAACAAAATATAAACAACAATGCGGATGGGGGCAGCTTGTTAATTTAACAAACCGGCCATCTCCCAGCCATAGGAATGGAGAGATTCCTCGAAACTCCGGCTGCGTTTACTTGGTGCGGAAACGCTTGGCGGGGGTGTTGTATTGGTAGCCGTTCGTCTGCTCCGGGGAGGTGTACTCCGGCTGGCTGGTGTAGACCGGAGCGGGGGCGGCGGCTGGGATATCGTGGGAGGGGGGCAGGTACTCCGCAGAGGGAGCGGGAGCCGGAGCAGAGTAGACGGGAGCTGGAGCGGGAGCAGAGTAGACTGGAGCGGGGGCAGGAGCGGAGTAGACGGGCTCAGGGGCTGGAGCGGGAGCGGAGTAGACTGGAGCGGGAGCTGGAGCAGAGTAGACGGGAGCTGGGGCAGGAGCGGAGTAGACTGGAGCTGGAGCTGCAGCTGGAGCGTCGTGGGAGGGAGGCAGGTACTGGGAAGAAGGAGCAGGAGCGGAGTAGACTGGCTCGGCAGCAGGAGCGGAGTAGACTGGAGCGGGAGCTGGAGCAGAGTAGACGGGCTCAGGGGCTGGAGCAGGTGCCGAGTAGACTGGAGCGGGTGCTGGAGCAGAGTAGACTGGCTCGGGAGCTGGAGCAGGAGCGGAGTAGACTGGAGCTGGAGCAGCAGCGGGCACATCATGAGCAGCAGGCAGGTACTGGGAAGAAGGAGCTGGAGCAGGAGCAGAGTAGACTGGAGCGGGGGCAGGAGCGGAGTACACGGGCTCGGCAGCAGGAGCAGAGTAAACTGGGGCTGGAGCAGGAGCGGAGTAGACTGGCTCGGGAGCGGGAGCTGGAGCAGAGTAGACTGGAGCGGGAGCTGGAGCGGAGTAAACTGGAGCTGGAGCAGCAGCGGGCACATCATGAGCAGCAGGCAGATACTGGGAAGAAGGAGCTGGGGCAGGAGCAGAGTAGACTGGCTCGGCAGCAGGAGCGGAGTAGACTGGAGCGGGAGCTGGAGCAGAGTAGACTGGAGCGGGGGCAGGAGCGGAGTAGACTGGCTCAGGGGCTGGGGCAGGAGCAGAGTAGACTGGAGCTGGGGCAGGAGCAGAGTAGACTGGAGCTGGAGCAGGAGCCTCATGGACAGGTGGCAAGTACTCCGCAGCTGGAGCCGGAGCAGGAGCCGAGTAAACTGGAGCTGGAGCAGGAGCGGAGTAAACTGGAGCCGGAGCAGGAGCAGAGTAAACCGGAGCCGGAGCAGGAGCATGGTAAGCCGGAGCTGGAGCCGGAGCGGAATAAGATGGACCCGAACCACCCGATGGTCCATCAAAAGAAGGCGATGGACGGCTGTAGGAGTAGCCGCTTCCCAGGTTCAAGTGGGACACATCAGCCGCCACAGCCGCGATGGCGCACACAGCAAACACGAAGAGTTTCTGCAAGAACCCAAAGATTAATCCAAAAAACCACTCCGGATTGGAGCAAAATCCAACTCACCATTGTTGTTCAATTGTTGCCAAGACAAATGGAAAGTTCCTTGAGATTCTCCTGCTACTGCTGCTTGGACCAAGAGGCAGTCGTTGAATGATAACCAAAAGCCGATGACTTCCCCGTTTTATACGATGTCTCTACCCGCGTCCAATCGAAAGGTTTAACCAGCTGTCCGTCCGTCCGTCCGTCCGGCCTCATCTTCCACGTCGCGCTGCAGCATCATTAAGACCAGCCAGACAGATTGACGTCGCCGCGCTGCCCTCACCTTGGGCCGCGGTCGCCGAGCGCGCAGGCGTCGCTTGGGTTTTGCAATGTCAATAGGGCAAAGGCGTCGGCGTCGGCGTGCGCGGCTGCGCGGCAGCGGCCGCGACACGCCAACTCATTTGCATATTCATAATAATTTCGGTTTTTTCTTCGGCGATCGAAAAAACTTTGGGCCTCAAAGGTCGTTACATTTACTACCGGCCAACTGGCCGGCCAGTTGCCCGTGCTAATGGACGGCTGTCTGAGATGCTCAAGGATGCCAGGCTGGCGATTAGTCAGTCCGGCGGGGGGTGGGGGGAGCTGCGGGCAGGTCGGCATAATTTAGACGTGAAATTAATTTAAATACCTTTAAAAATGATTTAGTGGTCCCCTCCCGGCCATTGTTTAGGCCATTTAGGCAATGTCGACATATCGCCCCATCCCTGGCGGCCGGCAGACGCCACGCCTGCCAGGGGTGGGGAGCAAACGATTGGCAAATTTTGGGTGACAACCTTGTCGATTGCATAAAATTTGCAACTTTGTATCGATTTTTTTTGTGACACTTTTTACTTAGCCCAGTTTGGGAATTGACCTGACCTATGGCCGGCCAAGGGGTGGGGGGGGTTGACGTCGCGTGCAATTTTGCAAAGCTTTCAAATTCCCATCTGCATAAAATCGTATGAATAAAAAATTTGCCGGTTTTGGCAAACTTAATTAATTAATTAGCTGAGTGGCTTGAGGTGGCAGTTAAATTCCGAGCAGTCGCTGGTCAATTACAAAATTTGGTTTATGACAACCATAAAATTATCAAAACTAATTGCACATTTTATATAACTATCGATATCAAAGGGGGTGGGGGTGGGGGTTAGTCGATTGAGAACAGCCTTGCCATAAAATTAATGATATACTGAATTTAAATTCAGAAAAACAAATCCAATCGGATTTGGATCTCAATTATGAATGAAAATTGATAAGGAATCGGTTTATGTTTTAAAGATTGAGGTTTTCAAGACGAATCTTGAGATTAGGGAAGTGAGATTTTTGGTGGATTAAAATTTTAAAGGAATCTATAAGGAGTTTTAAAGATCAAAGTCGGAATAACAGATCCAATCGGATTTAGATCTTCTCGGATTTTTAGATTGAAGTTTCTAAAACGAATCTTGAGATTTGGGAAGTTGGTTTCTTCGATTCCTTAAAGTTTACCCATTCTCGAGGAATCTTTAAGGATTTTTAAAGAAGATTTCAACTTAAAAAGTCTTATAGCAACTCTATAAGGAGTTTTCAGGTTTAAAGACGAAAAATCAGATCCAATCGGATTTAGATCTTTTCGGTTATTTAGATTAAAGTTTCTAAAACGAACCTTGAGATTTGGGGATGCTGTTTTTTTTTTGATGGATTAAAATTTACCCATTCTCAAGGAATCTTTAGGGAATTTTAAAGAAGATTTCGAGATTTTAACACTTAAGAACCCTAAAAGTCTTATAGGGACTTCTATTAAAGAGCTTAGAAATGCTCTGGGGCAACCCTGAGTTTGGAATATCTTTTTTCAACTTTCTTAAAAGCTTAGAATTGAATTCTTTCCTAATTATAATTCTTAACTTCTGGTAATTCCTTAACTTTAAAGATCTCCCTGTCATCTTTCAGTTCCTTAGGTCTTTCGTAACTTTTCTTATCAGTTCTTAAGATCCCCCAACTTTCATATCTTGGGGTACCCAAAATGACCTCATTCGACTTATCAATGGATCACTTAAGACTCCCGAAGATCCCTCAACAAATTCCACATTCCATTCGATTTAAGGAATCTTTGGCGAAAAATCCAACCGGTTTGTTGGGTCAATTTTCCTTAATTAATCATAAAAAAGCAGAGGGGGTGGGGGTGCCCATCAAATTTAATAACACTGGACTGGAGGGAATCACAGATCGATTACCGAACCCCAAAAAAGGTGCAGAGGAAAATCCCGACAACCCAGCGAGTTGATTGGTTTTTCTTTGTGTTGTTGTTGTTTTTGTTGCATTGCAGAAATGCCAATGCATCCGCTGGAAGTGTGAAGCCCGCCTCGTCCGGGGGGAGGGGTGGGGGGAGCGGCCGGCCAACAAACTCATAAAAAACCTGGCCAAAGTTCTGGGAGAGACCGACGAGCCGTGCCAACCGCAAGGGGGCGGGGCGCGAAGTTGGCCAAGTTTAGAAGGAAACTGGTCGGCCAGGTGTGTTTGTGGCTCTTAACAATTTCTTTTTGGCTCTCGTCTCGCATTTTCCACCCCACATTTTGCCGGCCAACTGGCCAACTGGCTAACTGGCTGGCTGGCTGTTTTGATTAGGCATTTTCTACAGTTTTGGTTTATGGCCACGCCAATCCGGCGCACGCTATGGCACGCCAAGTCATTCAGTCAAGACCGATGGACAGACGGACGGCCAACAAAAGCAGTCAATTTCATGGCCATTCTAATGTTTCTATCCTTCTGGCCGTGGTTACTTTCACAAGCGCAGTTAAATCTGTTTCATGTCCCCCCCCCCCTCCTTTTTTTTTCTTGTATTTTATGATTGCTTACTTTCCGTCTATCAATTGCAATTGGCAGGGGGATTTTGGGTGGCTTAGTTCGAATTTGCCTTTCACTCCGCCGCCATATGAACCGATCTGGTTGGCTTAACGGCTCCCCAAAAAAAAAAATGGCAATGACGTTTCTTGCGGTTTCATATAAGCATATTACAACAACAACAACGGTGACGGCGGCAGTGCAGCGAGAGAAAAAAAAAACGGTTTCTTTCTCTGGCCGAAATTTGCAGCCTTTCACAAAAGCCGAAGTCTGCGTTCGGCTGTTCGGTTCTTTGTTCGTTCGTTCACTCCGGTTCGCTGGTTCATTAAGACGGGTGGGGGGAAGGGAAGATAAAACATAATTAACTTTCTATTCTTTGCTTATTTCTTTGGGCTTGTGAAAAGTCAACCATTGCCAGCCTGTCCGTCTGCCTGTCTGCCAAGTCACTTCAGACGGCAACTTCATCATCATCTCGCTCTTTGTCATTATCGCCTTCTCGCCCGTCTCGCTGTTTCGCAAATTCGGCTGCGGCGGCTGCTTGCGAAAAAAAAAATGTCTGCCTCGCCAGGGCCGTTTGGTTTGCCCGGTTTTCCTACACAGTTTTGTGCTCCGATTTATTGCCGTCGTCGTCGCAGTTGCCTTTGTTGTTGTTTTAATTCATTTTATGCATGCGAACCGGGCGGCGCCATAATTCATTTTGTCAGTTGGCCTCTCTTACACCTTCCATTCATCGGTGTCCACGGCGAGTTTTGGGGTTGCCACCTCCTCCCACATTTGTCACTAATTGTTTAAATTATGTTGAGTGGTTGCCGCTGCCGCCGGCGTTGACGGAAGTCGGCAACCCTCTTTCCCCCCCGATTGGCTGACGAAGCGCTAAATTCGATTTGGGGTTGTCATCGTTCTATTTTGGCTTTTCTTGCTTAATAGAGAAATGCAGTTTTTATTTTTAATTCATTTCCGGCTTAACCGACACAACAACAAAAAATTAATTAAGATCTACAAACGGTGCCCGGCCCCCCCTTGGGGCTTGGGTTTCATGCTCCAGCGGCGGCTGCAGCAGCTAAGCAACCTTAGAAACGGAGTTGCGCAGCACAAGAATAATGATGAAAATAGCAGAAAATTCTACATTAATCATCATCGAGAGATTAATGATGTGCACCAAGTGCAATACCAGCCGCAATTACAACAACAACAACAACGAGCAGCCCAAGGCAATGAACGTGGGCAAAGGCAGAGAAAAAAGAAAAAGAAGAAGATTAAGGTGTGGAGGGCAACTCTCTCTCCCGCTCTGGCAACATACATATGTTTATATGCATTGAACAATGTTGGCAACACGGCAATTGTTGCGTGGTTGCATGTTGCCGGTGGTTGCAGAAATAATTCAGTTTACCACACAATTTCAACATGATTAGCATTACCAACATGAATCTCGCTGTTGTTGTTGTTGGGCAGCAATAATTATTGTTTTTGCTGCTTACAGTTACACGGCCATGCCTGCGTGTTGGTGTGTGCAGAAAGAAAGAAGAAGAAAACACTAAAAATGCCAACCAGACGGCAAAGTGCAATCGCCATTTGGCATTTTTGGTATTTTTTTTTTGTTCAACTGCGACAAGAATTTTATGTCTCCCCTTTGGTACTTAAGCCCCCCGCACCCCTCGCAGCCAAAAATAGATATTGAATCACAGTCCGTTAGTTCTCTGTGCCTGCAGTTGTTTTTTTTGTTGCTGCTTCTCAATTTGGCTTTGTATTTTTAAAAGTTGTCGGCTCTCTGGTCGCCGGCAGCTTAGTCATCCGCACAGGCGGCCGGGGCAGCGACGCCGGCAGAGCCCGCCCGACTCTACGCATTATTAAGCATTTAGCTATTTTATTGTTATTATTATAGCGTCTGCCGATGTCTGTGTGCCCAGCCAAAAACAGTTAGTTATTCTGCCTGCATGCCTATTTGGCCAGGGGTGGGGGGCGGCCCGTTTTGGAGCTGCGGCGACGTCTCAATTCAGGCGATTTGTTGTAGATTTGCCAATTACGCATGTGTGTGTGTGTGGCCATTTCTGGTTTGAAAGGAAGAAGAAGAAAAAGAAATTGAATTTATGCGCAAATTATTCGTAGGCCTTTGTAGAGGCGGCGCCTGTAGAAAAAAAAAACACCATCTGTTTGAATTTGTCGGCTACCGGAATTGTTTATGGCATAAAAATCAACATTTAAGTTTGTCTATTTGGATTTTTAATGATTTTACACAAACGGGGGAACCGCAGTCGCCGCCACTCCCTTCCGCACTGTAGGGCGGTTGACGTCAACCTTCGTGCAGTTTCTTTGTGCTGCGCACTTTTCGCATTTCATCCTGCCCGGCCGGCTGGTCGACTTCAAAATCCCCTACGCTTGGCACTCTCAGCCGCCAACTGCTGGCAAGAACCCCAAACACCGAGCAGAGGAGGGCAGCAGGGGAGAGAGCGAGAGAGCGCAAGTTGATGTCATCGTCGTTAGCACTTTCGGTCCGCCCCCGCTCTCTCTTGATTTTCGGCAATGCCTCGCTCTCTTGCTCTCTCGCATTAGAATGCGGGGGCAGTGGGGGACGAGATTTGCTTGTTGAGCACATCAATGAATTTGGCTGCCGACTGCGCTGCCGCCACAATTGGTTCTTGTTGTTTTTGCTTTTGCGTGAACATTTTCGAGTGCCAAAATGATTTGTCAATAATAAAAAAATATAAATGAACAAAAGGGGCCAGGCACAGGCCAAATGATATCACAAAGCTCTTGACTTTTAAGCTATTTGCTTTTGACCAAATCCACACACACACACGTTATTGTTATTTGCACAAAAAATTGGCAAAGAAGCGGCGAGTGGAATCGGCAATTTGCCGGCCGGCATAAGCGTTTGTCATTTATCGCTGCCCGTCGGTGGCAGAGATCGATTCGTAATGCCGATAAAATGCCAACATTTATCGCCACTGCCGATAACAATTACGCTTGTTATTCGCCTAGAGTTGTTGTATTTTTAAACTTTACTAATTGGAAATTACGCAATACTCGCCACGACTTGACCTATGGGCGGGGCTAAGTGATTGATTATCTCGGCAAATGGTACTTCTCCCTCTCTCTCTCTCATTCTTTCTTGGCGCTGGGCAGGTGACTGACTAAGTCAAGATTTCTACTTTGAGCCCTCACCAATTTGGACATCGGCTTACTTTTAACCCCATTACGGCAAATGAAAGCCGCGAGTTGAGTCAGCGCCAACACCGCAAGTGCGAGGCAAGTGGGCAACAAGCGGGCCAACTGACTGGGTAGCCGGCCGGCCGGCTGCTCGGCTCTTGGCATTTACTGGTCAATGACATTTTAAAGCTCTGCGCCGTCGCCATTATCGGTGTCGGTGTTTGCGTGCCAGAAGAGGAAAAGTGCCGGAAAAAATGTAACCCCCCTTTCCACCACACGCCGTCCATGTCATTTCCCAAAAGTAACGCCAAGTCACCGGAGTCACTGACACGTTTCCTGCCTCAAACTCAAACTTGCCAACGGGCTTTCTCACTTTCACACACACACACACACACACACGTATCGCATCCACTGGCTGATGTCATTATAATAATTTGTATGCATTAGTCATGAGCGGCAGTGGTGCGACTGTCCGTCCGGGGGATGAGCAGATCAATTTTATTGCCTGCTTCCAGGCGTTGGCCGGCAGCGTCTGCAATATCTCTCATCTTATATGGGGCATGGGGTGTATTTTCCTTTTAGCTGGAAATTCGTCTGGGCTCGGTGATTTATTTTGATTTCGAGACCGACAACCCTAGAATTTGTATAGCTGCGGCCTGTCAGCCGCCCCCCGCCCTCGCGCTTTGTTATTTTTATAACTCACTTTCGCCCTCACGCCTCGCACTCACTAAGTAACGCACAATTGCAAGGCAGGAAAATTATTTTTCCCATATTTTTCCACAAAGCTTCCAACGACGACGACTCATTGCATTTATCGATTTAACATGCAGCGTTGGGCGCAGGGTTGCGGGGTACGCCGAGGAGGGTTGCTGCTTCTCCCGAAGTTCTCATTGTTGTTGTTGTTGTGAGTGCGCGTGAGAGACAAGCCGACAGCTCCCGGCTGTCGATGGCCAGCAGTTGGCTTGTTAATTTTCAAATGTTTTTTGTTGTTGTTGTTTTCGGTTCTTGGCGGCTCATTGACTTTGTTTTGAGGCGGAGGCGTCCTACAAATTTCGGGTAGATTAAAATTGCTGCTTAAAGAAATCAAATTTATTTATAGCAAAAGCCGTCCAGCTGTTGTTTTGATTTATCGATTATAATTCCCAGCGATCCCCACTCAAGAGGCCTTTTGATTGATTAATAACCGATTCTTATACTCGTTTTATCGGTACTAATTCCAAGGGGTTCTTATTTAAGGGCCTTGGTTGATTTTTTGATCGATTACCGATTCTTTTGCTGAGAGCCCTTGGTTGATTTTTTTAACGATCGATAACCGATTCTCTTGTTTGTTTACAGGCGGAATTCGCTGCCTTCCTTGCAGCTGCCGACAACGAATCTTTCAATGCTGATCCACAACTGGCAAGCAATCCCTTCGCCGAACCACAGGAACCACAAGAGTTCCCCAGCGAACCCGAACCAATCCCAGAACCCGAAATACAAACCAACGACAACGAAGCCGGAGCCGTCGTACAGCAACAATTGCTTGAGGAGGAGGCCGTTCAGGAGGACTTGGTGGGCAGCACCACCACAGAGACCCTGCCTGCCGCCGAGCCCTACACCAATGGCATCGAGGAAGCCCCGCTGGTCCAGCCAGTCGAAGAGCCAAAACTGGAAGCACCACAGGAACCAATCCAGGAATTCCTACAGGAACCAGTGCAGGAGCCCTTGGTGGAGCCTGTAGAAGAGCCTGTGGCAGAGCCCGTGGTGGAGCTCGAGGCACCCGCCAGCGAACCTGTGGCCCAGGAAGTGGCTGCTGCCGCTGCCGCTGCTGTAGCCGCCGTGGCAGCCACAGCCGCCGTGGCCGCTGCTGCCGCCGCCAAGCCCAAGCCCAAGGCCCCTGAGCCGGCCAAGAAGCCCGCTGCCAAAACCACCACCACTGCAGCCAAGCCCAAGCCCACCACCCCAGGCACCACTGCGGCCACCAAAAAGCCAGCCACCACCACAGCCGCTGCCCGCCCGCGCACTGCCCCGGCGGCCGCCAAATCGACAGCTTCCTCCACCGCCGCAGCCAAGCCAGCCGCGGCCACTGCAGCCCGCAAGCCGCTGGCCAGCACCACCAGTGCTTCCAAGCCAACTCCCAGGACCACCACGGGCACCACCCGCCCGGCCACGGCCCCAGCCCCGGCCAGCAGATCCACGGCCAGCAGCCTGACCAAAACCACGGCAGCCTCCGCCGCCCGCACCGCCGCTGGAGCCGCCGCCCGCAAGCCAGCCACCACCACGGCCGCCTCTACCACAGCCTTCAAGGCCCGCCCGGCCCCCTCCTCCACGGCCACCAAGCCCAGCACGCTGAGCGTGCCCGGCACAGCCGCGGCCGCCGCCAAGCCCAAGCCGGCCTCGCCGCGCAGCACACTCACCACCACGATCCGCAAGACGGCTCCGGCCACCACGGCCCCGGCCCGCAGTCCTACCAAGCCGCTGGCCAATGGAGTGGCCAAGACCACCACCACGACCACGGCCACGCGGGCCAAGTCCGCCACGGCCAATGGCAGCAGCAGCTCCACGACCACCACCACCACCACAACGACCACGAAGACTTTCACAGCCCGCCCGGCCCCGAAGTTCACGCACTCGACGGCCGCGGGTTCAGCCACTCGCCGCACTCCCTTGGCCCCGAGCACCAACAGCCCCAATGCGCTGGCCCAGCGCAAGCCGTCGCCGCTGAAGCCGACGAGCCGGGCGTCTGCCTCGCCGCTGAAGTCCGCCTCGACCACGCCACTCAAACCGAAAGCCAAAGAATCCGCTAAAGCATCGCCAGCCGCCGGGGCCCCCAAGCCGATCCGGAAGCCTGCCCCGGCAGCCGAGGCTGGCGGGGATCCGGTGGCTGCCAATGGCCTGGCCGAGATCACCCAGAACGGCAATGGGGTGATGCATCACGAGGAAGCGGCGCAGGAGGCTTTGCCCCAGGCAGCCGAGGTGGCTCTGCTGGATTTCTAAGGGGACGCGCAAAGCGATAAACGATTACTAAAATAACGGGAAACTTATAACCGAAGCGAGAAGATCGAGAGGAACCACAACCACTATCGCCTATTGTACTTTACTAATATTATGGAAGATATTAAGAGGAAAGTATTTTTGTGGACGCGGAGAGGAGCGAGCGACTCGTCGAGCGAGCGTCGAGAATTTTATATACTCTTTTTTCAATGATGGAGTTTTGTGCTATTTTGTTTTTGTTTTTTTTCGTGCTAAATTTTTGTAATTCGCTTTTGTATTTGCGCTCTGAATGGTTTTGCTCAATTTTAAGTTTTTACTTTATTCTCCCGAACGAGAAAATCACTCAAAAATGTCTAAATTCTCATAAATTATTAAAAAAAAAAAAATTATATTTATAAAAAAAATACTAAACTAAAAAAAGTTCTACTTGGTAGCGAACAGAAAAAAAAGTAATATTTAAAAAAAGAGTAGCCAGTAGTCAGCGTTCTAACACGTAATCCAATGAAATCAAAAACTGATTGTATTTTTCGTCTAGGTAACAACGACCGCAGCCCACTGTGCGCGTTCTCTTTAACATTTTATATGTTCTTTTTTAAAGATCCTTTCACGCATCCACCCACACACACACACCCCACACACACGCACACACCCGTCTTTCATATTTCAGCAGACGTTCCTGAGAAATCGACTTGAAAACGAAGTTTACCCAGTGTATTATTTATATTTTTATAATCGAAAAAAACAATGGAAATTTAGTTTTTAAAACATTTAAAAAAACTATCATTTTTATTACACACACACACACTTTCTCTCTCACACACACACAGAGATACCGATCTATATGTTTTAAACGATATTATGGAAAATTAAAAAAAAAAGAAAAATACCCAAAAAAAAAATCTCAAAAAAACATTAAACCTTTTTTTAGTTTGTTTTATTTTTTGTGTTGCCCTAAGACGGAAAAAAATACCAGAAAAAATACCAAAACGACTCGAATTTATTAAATTTATCACCGATTCTGCCTGCTTTTGTTGTTGGGAAGCAAACTGAATTTTTAGTCGCTAAGTTGCTAGAGTTGAAAGTTCATCCAAAATGCCTATAAATCAAATATACAACAACAAAAAAAATACTAGATCTATTTGTGTACCTAGGATTGTATTTTTGCGCTTTTTCCGTTTCTCACCGCCCCACCCAGTGCCCTTCACTTTCGTTTGCCTTATTATGAGTAATTTGCCGACTTAAAAAAAGAAACAAAATTTATAATTACTATATACGTACGAATATCGTAAAAATAGAGAATTAAGTCGAAAGGAAAATTGAAAAGCGGCTAAACCTTCGAAAGCCGCAATTAGTTGTGCTTCACTTCACTCCCCATAAAGTTCGCTGAGTCACCGCCCCCCTCGGATTCCTCGAGAGACTGGAGAGACTGAAAAGTGATTCATCGAATTGGAAAAACTGCCCGACCGACGGCTAAGGATTCTGTTTACTGTGTGTTGCATTTAGGCCGTTAGTATTTTGGCTATTAAATTAACAATTTTTTATATATACATATATTTATACAATTATACAAGAATCGAAAAAACAAAAGATATCAATGGAAATTACCACACACAAACACACTTACTTACCTATAAAGCATAAATACATACATAAATATATCAAGTCAGTACCAAAATTTACATACATAAAATACATAACTACGTATTGTGAAAGTGTAGAGAAAATCAATTTGAAAAGCGAACAACTGAAACAATTAAATAACAGAAGTGTATTTACGACGGAAAAACACAAAGCAAATAATAAATGTTGAATATACAAAAATTAATGCATTTTTTTATGGGCTTCGGCCCACTGTGCCGCGGCCAGCTGTGGGCATTTATATTTCCAAGGTTTTCTTTTAATTTCCAGCGGGGAAACTGCCACAAACCGAATGTAATAGACGACTATATAGACGATGGGAGTAAAATGAATTTTACTAACTTAAAACTGCGCTAATTAAGGCTTAAAAGATTTTCCACCGGCCGGCTTTGATTTTTTGCCATTCACCATAAACGCGGACACGGCCGCGTGTTTGTTTGATTTTGTAAAGAGAATTTGCGGATAAGCCGAAAGGTGTGAAATGCGAGACCAGAAGTTCATTAACTTGGCCAGCCAACCTGCCAATTACTGTTAATTGCAGTCTTTCAATTAGCCAAATGCAGTAAGAGTTTTTTATTTAGTGAGGTTAGGGACGATCCACGCCCGCACCCAGCACGCTTATTAAGGCCAAACACCCGTCCGGCCATTGCCGTCAATTTGCATTATGGCCAAGACGAAAACTCCCTAAACCCCCTGCCCGCCGCCCTCGACTGGAGAAATGAAATGCTTGCGTGCCGAGGGCAGCACTTGGCCAATGAATCACCCAAGCGACGACTGCAATGGCCGCCGCCCTGGCCCAGTGAATCATTTGGCGGGGGCGGCAGGGAAATTTGCTTTTACAATCTTTAAATTTCGCCGTTGGTTTTTATTTGCGGGTGAAAATACAATTTCCTCTCTGGAAATTCGTAAAACTTTACAAACTAATTGCAGGATCTTAATTCTAAAAGGGGATTTCAGTTGGGGACGCTCCTCAGGCATTCCTGAAGCGTTTGGGAGGCGCCGAGCCGTTGGCCTGGCCAGGACGTTTGTTGAAATGCGGAGGTCGCTGGCCGAAGCGCTGGTTGCCGTTGCCCTCACCGCCGCCGAAATTGCGGTTGGGCTGGAAGCCAGGACCACGAGGACGAGGACCGCCTGGTCCCCCCGGTCCCCCCTGCTGGAACTTAGCGAACGGTTGATTCGTCTTGGAGCGGATTCTCTGGGCCAGGACCTTGTGCTTCAACAGGGAATTCGGCTCCACGAAAATGGGCTCACCCTTGAGCAGGTCCTCGTTCAGCATGAAGGACTTGCAGAAGGCCTCATCGGTGGTGAACTTCACGATGGCTGCCCGGTGCTTCAGCATGACCACCTCGTGGACTTCGCCGCAGCCGCTGAAGAGAGCCTTGAGGTCGTTGGCGACGACGCCTGGGGCCAGGTTGGTGACCAGGGTGGAGCGTGGCGAGGACTTGGCGTTGTATCCTTCGATCTTCAGCTCCAAACCATCGACGGTCTTGCTGTTGAGCTGCAAGGCCTTCTCGGCCGATTGGGGTTCCTTGAAGGTCACAAAGGCCAACACGGAGCGGGTGCAGGGCAATTCGATGTCCTCTATCTCGCCGCACTTCTTGAAGACCTTCTCGATGGCCTTGATGCTGTAGGACTCGTGCTGGTCGGCGTTCAGGACTGTGATGGTGTGCTGGGGACGCTTGGCCGTCTCGTGGGTGTACAGGCGGACGGTGAGGAAGCGTCCGTTCAGCTGGCTGGCGTTGAGTTCCAGGGCCTTGGGCAGGGCATCCTCGGCCACGAAACGCACGAAGGCCGAGGGGAAGTGGCGATTCTTGGAAATGTTCACAGATTCCACTTCGCCGCAGGTAGTGAAATGGGCTTTCAATTGTTCTGTGTTCGTTGCGGAGCCGATGAGGCCAACGACTACAGTGCGCTTGTTCATGGAGTCCTTGTCGAGGGGACGGCTGACTTTCAATTGCTGGCCCTTTAGGGAGATCTCCTTGCCCTTGGCGGCCAAGGCAGCGTCAGCGGTGGCGGCTTCTTCGAAGGCTATCAAGAAGGTGATGCCATGCTTGGTCTTTATGGTCTGGGTGGCAGCTACAGGGCCGAATTTGGTGAAGACTCCAGTGACGTCCAAGGCCTTGACGCCGGCAGGCGCATTAGTGACGAAAATCTTCCTGTCTTGGGGGACATCATCGGGAATCTTAGCCACCTCGACTTTGGGAATGCCGCCCTTCTTTTGGGCCACATTGGTCTTGGGGATTGGCTTCTCTTCTGGCGCCTCATTGTCGTCGGAGTCTTCAGCGGCAGCTTTGGCGGCACTTGGGGTGGTCACCTCGCCAGGCTCAACACCGTCATCGTCCTCGTCTTCTTCTTCTTCATCATCGTCATCTTCGTCGGCGTCGGAATCCTCTTCGGCCTGAGAGTCAATGAAATTCTCCTCCTTAAATGCAAAGTCGTTAGGAAACTTATGAATGGGGAAATTAAATTTGTACTAACCCCATCGCTTTCGTCGTCGCTGTTTACATCCACGTCTTCCTCTGGGCCGGAATCCTCGTCGCTTACCTCGGGCTCCTCGGCGACAGCCTTAGCTTTTTTTTTGTTGATTGGCTTGGGAGTTTCAACGATTTCCTCCTCAACAATCTTTGCGGCTTTTTTGCCTTTAGCAGACGGGGCCTTTTTGGCTACAGCAGCTCCTTTCTTTTGAGCCATTTATGCAATTAATTTAATTTTATTTTCACAGAAGCAAAAAACGCGTGTTGCTATATCGGCCGCACGTGGAAAAGAGGGAACAAGTTATACGGCAGCACTGGCACCGGCAGCGCATGTGCCTTGGACTAGGTGGCAGCACTTATAATAATCTCAAAAGACGGCAGCACTTGCAGGTTCTCGACAGTCCGGTAG
>JBAMCP010000990.1:0-30155 GCA_037075105.1 Lissocephala sabroskyi
AATTCGTTTCACTCTCAACAAAAGCTGCGAAATTTAATAAACCTAACAAAAAGAAAACTTATTAGTGCAATATTTCAACTAAATATATTGTAAAAATGCCGCTTTATATTTTACCGGTAGTCCCCGATGGACGCGCGACCCGAGCCGCAGCGGCCGCAAAAACAGCGCAGACTTGAGATTTTTTTGTTTATATTTACTTATACCGAATAGAAACTGTGTGTGTGTGCGTGTGTGCGGCTGTGTATTTTAAATAAAGTGGGAGAAAGACCCGCCAAAAACATTAAACATGTCTAATGTGCGCTGCATTAACTTCTACGATCTCTGCCGCATCTGCACGGCCAGCGCCGTTGGCACCCCCAACACCACGACGCATTTAAATGTCTTCTCCCCGGACGGACGAGCCAAGAACCTCGTCTACAAAATCTCCGAATGCCTGGCTTTGGAGGTAAGTGAATCTCATCCCTCTCCCTTCTTACCAACCAATAATTGCCTCTTCTCCCCTCACAGATCGACGAGCGGGACCGCCTGCCCAAGATGGTCTGCGGCCAGTGCGTCCAGCATGTGGAGCGGATGTTTGAGCTCAGGAACATCTGCAAGAACTCGCAGACAATGCTGTCCAACTGCCTGAACATCCGCTCCCTGCAGAGCGAGGACAAGGTGCTCATCAAGGACGCCATCACCGAGTCCGGCAAGAGCATCAGCGTGGTGCCTGCCAGCCCGGCCAACGGGCAGCCTAGTGACCTGCTCAGCAGCCTCATGCAGGCTGTGGGGGTGCAGGTGCAGCCCCCAGTGGCCCCGCAATACACCATAACCGTGGACAGCGCGCCAGCCCAGCCGGCGGAGCCCCCGCCCGCTCCAAAAAGCGAGAAACAGAAGTAAATTTTGTAGGAAACCGAGTGGATGTTTAATTAACTTTAAGTTTATATTGTAGCGTCCTGGAGGAGTTTATTAGACTGAAGCCGGATTTGAAGATCACCCCGTTGGGCAAGAAGGACGTGGCCACACCGAAGCCTCAACAGCCGGCCATCCGCTCCGTGCCAGCCGCCCAGGCCTTGGCCCAGCTGCAGATCCAGCCCCAGCCCTCGATCAACGAGCAACTGCAGCTGATCCAACAGCAGCTCCAGCAGCAGCAGCTCATCCAGCAGATCACCAGCCAGCTGCAGAGCCAGATCTCCGGCGCCAGCAACCTGGCCACCGTCCAAATCCAGTCCGCCGACGATCCCAGCGCCCCCGGCGAGTGCAAGAAGCCCAAGCTTAACTTGGTGCTCTCCTCGCCCGCGCCCACGGCCCAGTTCACCGGCGGGGTGTCCTCATTCGGCGGCCAGCCGCAGATTCAACTCCAGCTGATGCCCAGCTCCTCCGGCGGGGCAGTCTCGGCCCAGCCGCAGTCCTTCAATGCGGCCGCTTTGCTCTCCACGCTCACGAGCCAAGCGGGGGGGTCCACCCCCGCCAGCAAGCTAATCTCGCCGGAGAAGTACTTCCTGCCCATCACCATCAAGGAGGAGAACTCCGAGCAGCAGATTGTGGCCCACCTGGACACCAAGAATCTCATGCTGCCCACCACCTACCAGGTCCAGATGAAGGTGAGCTTAGGGTCCTTTTTTGTGGCTTGTCTAACCTTTTGTTTCTCCTGCAGTTGCAGCCTCAGCTGGCCACGGCCGACGGCCAGCCGATCATGCAGCTCACGCCCACCTCCATTCCCGCCACGCTGCAGCTGACGCCGCAGGCTTTGGGCGGCTCGGCCACATTCCCTTCCCCAGCAGCGCCCACGCATTTCCTGCCCACGCCGCAGCCCACGCAGGCGGCCCAGCTGCTGCCCTCGACGGCCCAGGTGACCTCCCAGCAGATCCTCAAGTCAGCCTCGGGCCTTCCAGGCTCCCAGTTGGTCATCAAAACGGTCACCCCGCCCAACGAGGCCAAGGCCCGGGCCCCTGAGCCTGTGCGCTTCAAGAAGCCGCCACCGCCCGCCAGTCAGCCGGTCAAGGCGGCCGGGGATACCAAGCGCCTCCAGCAGAAGCCCAAGCCCCCGGCACATTCCCCACCGCAGGTGAGTCAAGGTGATGAAAAGTTCCAGGCCTCCAATTGACTTTTGTTTTGTGCAGCCTCCCCCGCCGGTGGTGAGCAGCTCGCCACCCGCCCTAGTCCAGTCGAATCCCGCCAAGCGGCTGTCCTTCAACACGACCATCACCAAGCTGGCCAGCAGCCGGCCAGCGGCGAAGAGCGCCTCGCCCACGACCTCAACGACCTCCAGTGTGACCATCAGCCGCATCAAGCCGCCGCCGGCCAAGGCTGCGTCCCCACCGCCGCCCAAAATCGACAGCAGCACCAACACAGCGGCCCCGCAGGAGGTGAAGAAGCCAGCGGCGCTGCCAGTGAAGAAGCCAGCGCCGCCGCCCCAGCAGATCCGCCCCACGCCCAGCCAAGTGCAGGCCGTGGAGGCGGCTGCAGCGGCCGCAGCAGCAGCCGCGGTGGCTTCGCTTACGTGCAGCACCTGCGGGCGGGACTTCAAGAAGAAGGAGCACCTCACCCAGCACGTGAAGCTGCACGCGGGCCTGCGTCCCTTCAAGTGCACGGAGGAGGACTGCGACAAGGCCTTCAGCCGCAAGGAGCATCTCTCCAGGCACCTGGTCTCCCACTCCGGCCAGAAGATGTTCAACTGCGAGTTCTGCAAGAAGCCCTTCTCCCGCAAGGACAACCTCAACAAGCACAGAAAGTGAGTCCCAGCAGCGCTTGAGTGTCCTTTTTTTCAATCCTCTCTCCCTTGCAGGATCCATGTGGGGGCCCCCAACGAGCTGCTGTTTGGCTGCGACATCTGCAACAAGAACTTTGCCTCCGAGGCGCATTTCAACAAGCATCGCGCCATGCACGAGAAGCCGGCGGCGGAGGCGCCACCCGCAGCCGCTCCGGCCGCCCCAGTGCAGCTGGTGAGGAACGTGGGCGCCTCGGGGCAGCCGCAGATCATGCACATGCAGCTGCAGCCGACGGTGGTGACCACGCAGGACCTGGCGGGCAACACCATCACCATCACCCAGACGCCGCCGTCGGCGCAACTGCCGAGCTCCTTGGCCAATTACGTGCAGTTGGGCTTCCCGCAGTTCCAGGCGCCGGCCGGGGGTCCTGTGAAGATCGAGGGGAAGTAGGGCCGCCGGGGAATCTAGTCTTAGAGTTTTAAGTTTGTTAACCTTTCCTAATTTATTTCATTTTATTTTGTTTATTGACTTTTCAATTTAGCGGTCCCGAGTCCCATGGCCAGCGTTGCCAGATCTCTGTAAATAATGCAAAAGGGCCAAGCCAAGATGGCGGCTCGCTTTTTATATCAACAGAAGAGGAAAGTTTGTGCTTTGTAAACAATTTATTTTATGATTGATTCATGCGATAAATCATAATGCTTGTAATACTTAAAGTGCGCGCGCGGGGCGGGTGGGGGACGAAGCGACGTTAAATTAAACGAAACTTTTGTAAATCTTTGGCTTTTTGGCTGACAAGCGGCAGAGGCGCAAGCATCGAGCAGCGGGGGCGGGGCGGGGGCGATCTACAGAAAACAAAAGGCAAGACAAATTGAAAAATCGGTGCGTCGTGCAGAACAGAACGAGAAATGAGAAGAACCAAACCAAATGGCAGAAAAAGCGTGAAAAACTCAACTCACTTAGGAGTCGTAGAAGAGAGCGAACTTTTCGACCTTCTCTACGTCATCCCAGACCTGGACGGACTGGATGGCTTCAAGATCGAAATCGGTGACGTATTCGGTGAGAAAATTCGACGCACCGTCTTCATCAAAACTATAGACTAAGAACTTTCTCTCCACGTAATCAAGGTTAAATTGCAAAGCGAACCCGGTGCCTGGAAAAGGAGACAAAGAAGATCCGCCATCAGCATCACAAGCAGGAGCATTTACGTTTTCGTTACGACCATCAGACGCCTCCAGTTCCTTGGCATGGTGGGTCAGCCACTCGCCGTCCCGCTTGCTGTTCTCTATGACCAGCTGGGGGCTCGGCTGGAGCTGCAGCTTGAAGTGGTACGTGATATTCTGCCAGTCGTAGCAGCACCTTTCATTCATAAAGTTGATTGAGAAGCTACAAATCGAAACCAAACAAATAATCAATCAGTAAGGCGGGCGTGACGTCACCGGCACGTGTTCGAGTCGGCCGAGTCGAACCGGCTGAAGCCGGTAAGTCAGAGCGCAGCCTGTAAACACAACAAGCCCGCGTCAAGGTCAGGGTTGTCGATGGCCTGGCTTATCGATATCGATGAAAGCTCTTATCAGCTTATCGTGCCGGCGGATGGCAACCTTAGGCGGGCCGTTGAATCTTTTGTAATTTTATTGCTTCGCCTGTTTGATGGCCCAATGATTTTTACATTTATTTCTCTTCCTACCTTCGCGTGAGTGTATTGTTTTCGTGGTCTGCGTTTCAATTTGCTCGCCCGCCGGACGGACGGACAGCCGCATCGCCGATTGGTGATGTCATCGAACAAGATTGGCCCGTGATAGAACCCCAGAGGAGTTTGCTGATTGAGCTGAGCTGGGAGGCCACCTGCCCCATGTCCTAACCGGTGGCCCGATAATTTATAACCCCATCTGTTTACCATAAATTCATGCACGTCCCCGATTTCGGCAATTTTCGCGGAATCTTAAACAAAATAGTTTACAGTTGCACGCACGCAAGCCTCGGCCAGCCTGGACCGGCGCGGACAGGCCAAATGGCCAGTTGGGTGGGCATTTATGCAAATCGGGAGGCTTGTTGTTGTGCATCGATTTCCCTGCCTCCCCTTCGGCGGGCTATTACCCTTGGGTTACTCACTGCTTGGCATTCGGCATAAGCTTGCCAGAAATTTCGACTTTTTGCACTTTGTGCGGCGTCGGCAGCTCCAAACAAAATTGCACGTCGGGCATAATGAACTTTTGGTTATCGATAAGCTTGTAAATTTAATATCTTGTTGAGTTATTGTAATCGGCACGTCTCAATTTGCGTTTGGAAATTTTCGGATACGATTAAACGAAATGCCTTTGCTGTGGCCGATTTTGTTGCTAACGGATACGGTGGGCGACCGAACGCTTTGCATTCCCGGCAGTGAATGCTGGATTGTGGAAAAAGAATCCGAATTTAAGGCAGCCGAAACGAAGGGCACACGGCGTCTACGTCACGAATATCGCACCCAAACATTGTTTTCGGCAATAGGAAAATCTATTATATATGATATTTATTGTATCAGCTGCAAACTGATGTTGACCGGAGCGCGGGAGAGACAAGACTGAACCGTTAAAGAACAAAAGTGCGCCAAAAAAAGAAGAGAGGGAAAAAGAAAGAGCGCGGCGCAAACGCAAGATCGCTCTTATTTGTGGCCTCTCTTAGAATTTGGATTTCCTGCTCAACTTATTATCATTATTAACGGCACTGTAGGTTGAGATGTATTACCCGAGAAACTTTATACATCAGCCGAAAAAAGCATTTTTTTTAAATTAATTTTATTCCTTCTTCTTCACTTCCAGTTTAAAATTACGCGGCATGTGAAATGCAACCATGCGCTGAAATCGATAAATCCAACCAGGGTTGCATACAATATTTTTAAATTTTCGTTCTTCTTCTTCACTTCAGGCAGTTTGAAAACGCGCGGCATATGGAATGCAACCATGTGCTGGAACCGATAACTGCAGCTTGGAAATGCTTAAAAACCGCAGCAACTCTGGGACTCTCTCTCTCTCTCCTAAGTATAAAGAAGAAGAAGAAACACGCAAGCAGTAGAATTTTGACAGCGTGTTATAAATAAAAGTGTTTTTGGAAATAAATTTAGTATATTTTAAAACTTAGTTCAATTAAAACCTGCACCATGAAGTCCACGCATTTAGTGCTCCTCCTTTGTTTCATCGCCAGCGTGGTACACACAGCGCTGGCCCTAAAAGAAGAAGACTGTGAAGGTAATTCGCTTCATCTTTTGGCCACGTAAGTGTTTTCTCGACTGACCAAACATTTCCCGCATTCCAGTTTGCATAAAGACTGTCAAGCGCTTCGCGGACTCCCTCAACGATGCCACGAAAAAGGACTACAAGCTCATCGAAACCGAATTCAAGAAATTCTGCAAAACGCAGAAAAACAAAGAGCACAGATTCGTAAGTAGCCCAAGGCCAAATTGCCGGGCAACAAGTTGTTTAACGCTTTCGACCACGTCTACAGTGCTACTACCTGGGCGGCCTAGAGGAGTCGGCCACTGGCATCCTCAACGAGCTGAGCAAGCCCCTCAGCTGGTCCATGCCGGCCGACAAGGTCTGCGAGAAGCTGAAAAAGAAGGACGCCCAAATCTGTGACCTGCGCTATGGTACGCCCCCCTGCCCCTCCCCGTTTAGGGCATTTTGTGAAAGCTGTTTTTGGTTTTTGCAGAGAAACAAATCGACCTGAAGAGCGTCGACCTCAAGAAGCTTAAAGTGCGCGACCTGAAGAAGATCCTCAACGACTGGGACGAGGCCTGCGACGGCTGCCTGGAGAAGACCGACTTCATCAAGCGGATCGAGGAGCTGAAGCCGAAATATGCGCACGGCGAATTGTAAAGCGGCCTGTGCGGGTCGAGAGGCGAATATATTTTAGTTAATTTACACGGACGCCGGCATTTTATCTGCAGGTGGCCAAACTTTTGATAGGCAGTTCGATTTTAACGAAAATAAACAGACGAAACGCCCCCACTAAATTCCAGAAGGTACACGATTTCACATTTTATTTGTTAAACTCAAAGATTCCGAGGCATAAATTATTGTATTCTGTACATAAAAATTACGAGTAAACCCCATTTAAATGTAATGTTACTAAATAATTCGATTGCACTAGTTGCGCGGGCTGTTTAAATTAGTTAAATAAACAAAGCGCAGGCGGGCCGCCTCGGATCCACCCACGCACAAATATGAGCTAATTACAATATTAAGTAGAATTAGTTTAAGTTCCTAACCTAATGAGTGTTTAGAGAAAGTAGATAATGAAGATGCCGGGGGCTTGGCAGTTAGCGACGATACGGCTGCTTGTTATATCGGCCACGTTCGTTCTCATCCGACAGGTTGGCGTACTCGCTGTACACCACGCACCAGCAGTAACTGAGAACCGCTGCAAAACAAGAAATAATGTCAGTTAAACAAATAACGATTTATAGACAAGAATAGAACTTCATTCCAGCTATTTAAAAATGCGCGCCAACCACATGCAACCCTGTGTGCTAATTTAGCGTGGACAACCACCAAAGCAACTATGAGCGGGCGGGCTGCCAGCCGGTGTGTAATTTTTAAAATATTCGCCACTAAATTCATTAAAAGACTATCAAACGCTTTGATCTTTTCAAGATTTAGGCTGCCAACAAGAAAGAAAGGACTTAAAGGTTAAATTGTAGCAGAAAATTAAGATATTCGATAGTCGATTTTTTTTCCGCAGGCTGACAACCCTTTCGTAACTGTAAGCTGAAACTGCAAGCGCATAAAAATGGCGGAATTTTCTGAAGCGTCATTAAGAAAGTAAAGTTAAATTAATTTGGCCAGCAGAGTGTCTCTAATTTCGTGGTAAGTTATTTTTTAAAGCACTCCGGCGCCGCGAGCAGCTAACAAACAAAACAACCACTTGTGGTTTTGCATTTTAATGGCACAGACAACCGACGCTTGATTAATGCGGCCATAAAGCATAAAAGGCGCCACCAGCGCCACACGCCGCGGCGCATCCGCTGCCCCGGCACACTCACCACAGCAAATCAATCCAAAGATCAGCCACAACACGCCCGTCAGCACGAAGCCGTCAATAAAGAACACCACCGCCGTGTAGATGACCGAAATCAGCAGGCCGATGGCTATCATGATGCCCAGCACCACCCACGGCATCATCAGGTAGTGATTCCGCTGGAAGTATAAAAGATTTGGTTAGATTGGCCAGAGGATGGAGTGGCGGCTGCTCACCTTGTAGACGCCGGCTATCATGAGCAGGGAAATCAAGATGGTCATGCAGAGATTTATGATCAAGATGATCTTGACCACATTGTTGGGCAGCACGTCGAAAAGAATTGTTTTGAAATGCACGCGGGCCACGAAAATAACCACGATGGTTATAATCGACAGGATAATGGCCAGCAGGCCCGATATAATCGAGCCTACCCGCAGGGACTGGCACAGGCAGCAGGAATTCAGCAGCGGCTTCCCCATGGTGACTGCAAAAAATACAAAAAATCGAATAAGGCAAAACTCTGATTGTCCACGCTTTGTTATCGATCAGCCGATCAGCAGAAGCTATCGATTCAAACTCGCGGAATGGCCGACTGAGTGATGTAAGAATAATTTCTGCTGGAATCTAATTTTTTTAATCTACATGTGGCGCCGCAAAAACATTTTTGTTTGGAGAAGCAGAGGCGGGGGCGGCCATGGCCAGTGACGTCAAAGGCCACAACGCGAAATGTTTCATCTAAAAATATAAATGGAAAAACGTCGGCCCCAAATCAGAGCGTGAAATTTGTGGGCCGACTATTCAAGTTTAATCATCACCCCGCCCCCCGTCCATGGCTGGAAAGTTGCCGTCATTAAATTAATCAAAAATTGTTAAACGTGCGATCCCCCAGCCGGCGCCACGGTTGTTGGCACATGCAAATCGCCAGCCCCTGCGCCGCCGGCCACACGAGTGCATCCATCAGATGGAAGACAAAATTGCTGAGCCGCCGGCCACCGACAACGATTTGCTGATGAGATAATCACCTGCCAGCCGGAGGAGGCGGCAGCCCAGATCGATGGCCGGGAGAACGGGTTGGATTTCCGTCCAAATTTCACACCTTGTTTGTTCAGCGCGGCCAGCGCGCGGGGAAGGGAAAACCGAAAATAAAACAAAACGAAACTCAGGCCAACGCCAAAAGCTGCCCAAAATAAACAAAAGGCAGCCGAGAAAAAAACAAGATGCGAAGAACAACAACAACAATGGGAATGCTCAGCAAATTACGCAATTAAAATGGCCAAAGCGATTCAGAGTTGGAATTCGCCCGCCGTCGTCACCCAGCATCTGGCGCGGTTTCCACGCGTTTCCAGCGCGACTCCGACGCGTTTTTCGCTCGACCGTCTAAGGTTTCTTGCCTGGGTGGGTCGGTCGGCCTGCGGTTTGCCCAGCCACCCGAGCCGCCCCACTTTCCACCCACAGCCCTCGGATTACGTGAGCCCGGCGAGACTTTATCACTTCACGCAGACGGAGACTTCCGGCCCCAGACTCACTCGATTCTGGGGAACACGTGGGCCAGCGGCGGCCGCGACTGGTGAGTGGTTTTTCTCGGGAACTCAACGTGGGCAGCGTTTGCTCTTGACAAGTGCAAGCGGCCTGAGAGGAGAGGCAGCGCCACAGGTCAGAGTTTCCTTTCCCTGCTCTCGATTCAGCAATAACAAATTATGATTTTTCTTTATCTAGGCAATTAATCAAACAATCGAAGCTGGAAAGCATAAATCTGCGGGCCGCCAAACAAAGCCAAAGGCTGTGGCCGCCCACGCCCGCTTCTCCGGTCGTGCCGGCAATTACAGACGTGCGGACGGACGGACGGACGGACGTGGAGCATTCGATTTTCACCGAAAACACAAAGGCAATTTGTTTTTCCACTTCGTCGCGTCGCGTAATTTAAGTTGACATTTTCGGTTTGCCAGATAAAAACCCACAAAGGCGACCGACCGATCGGCGCTGCAATAGAACAACAGGCTAAATTGAAATTGAATTACTCAATTTTAGAGCTGCAAGCCGTTCGCCCCCCCTCCCCTGGTTTGGCGCGTTGTTGGCGCGTTTTTTGTCGCGTTTGATTTTGGCCAAATAGGTAACCCGTTTTGGCCCGGTCAAGCGGTTTTCGATTGACTCTCGACCACATGGCCTGCCGCCCCAGCCACTTCAGTCTCGACGCGCTCATTTGTGCAGCTCGCTCGGCTTTCAATCAACCGACCGATCGTCCCATCGATTGATCGGCCGCCTGGTAATTCAATTAAATTCGCTCGCTCGCGGACTTTGAAGTGGCTAAACAGCAACCGCAATTGCCATATTAATTGCCGCATTTTGCCATACAACTTGAATTCAAAATGCACTTTAAATGCTCCCCAACCAAAATCAAAGACGAGAGGGGACGAAAGTTGTGGATTCCATTGTAATATATCGAGGGGTATAATTTTAAAAGGCTTCCACAAAGTTACCCCAGGCGAGTTGAGCGAGATTTTCGACTGGCAGACTCAGGAATCATTGGAGATCGGGTAATATAATCACTATATATCTTTTTATATCTGAAATTGACTAACTAAACGTTCTTTTCTGCAGTTTTACCCTGGGAAAGTTTATTTACCCTACACAAAGTTATCCCCTGGCGAATTGAGTAAGATTTTTGTCTAGAAGTCTGAGGAATCATAGGAGATCGGGTATATATGCTGGATATATTTCTATATGTCAACTTAAGACTAACAAAACTTTCTTTTCTGCAGTTTAGCCCTTGGTAAGTTTATTTACCCTACAAAAAGTTATCCCCTGGCGAATTGAGTAATATTTTCGCCTGGCAGACTCAGGAATCATAGGAAATCGGGTATACATGCTTGATATATTTCTATATCTCAACTTTTGACTAACGAAACTTTCTTTTCTGCAGTTTTACCCTTGGAAAGTTACCCTCGTTGGATACTCTAAAGGGAAATAAAGAAGGTGAGTAAATTTCAAATATTTGTGATACCATCGATCGGTAGGGAGCCTTTCTGAGGAAATTGGGAGTCTGGGGGAATCAATTTATAAGATTTTGTGGGATTTTACCCTTTACCCCGGTCACTTTCATGGCCAAGAATCGACATTGAAACGCCAGCCGTCCGTCCAAGCGAAAGTAAAGCGCCAACGACCGACGTCGAGCATAAAAATGATTCATTCAAAATAAATATAAACTTAAAAATAGAAACTCGCCCCGCCGAGAACGAAAGCCCCAAGGTCGCCCCGAATCGGCTCCGTCGGATGCCGTAAAGCCCATAAAAAGGTGCAATTTATTCGGCGCTCCTCTCCCAACGCCCACTCAGCGGGGGCCGCGTTCTATTTCGTTTATAAGTCGATTTTTTCTTGCTTAACCTTCGATTGTGATTTTGGCCCGCACGCGTCACTGAACCCAGCGAAAGTCACGCTTTTAATTAAAGAAAATTACGCATACGCCCAGATGGCTGGCCGATGAGCGAATCAGAATCCCTTGGCCAGCGAGTTTTTCAATGGCACGTCGACTGCTCAGCAGCCTCGTCGACGTGGGCCGAGTTGACATCACTGCAGCCGTCCGTCTGTCTGTTTGTGCTGCCGACTGAGCTGCGGCTCATTTATTCCGTTATTCGGGGCATGAAGATAAACAAACAAATCGATTCACTTGCAGTGGAAGTTTCGCCAGCTTCTTCCCGAATTCGGCGGCCAACGGGAGGCGCGCGGGAAAGTCAAGTGATTTGAATATTGAAACCGCTGGCTGCTCGAACGGCGGCGACCACAACAAAAACTCAAATTGAATATATTTGTGTGTTGTTTGCATATAAAAAACAACAAAACGCGCGCCAGGCACGACCGCGAGTGTCAAGACGACCGACCGTCAGTCGCTGCCCGCTGCTGGTCGCCTGTTATTTTAATTTCGAAACGATCGTTTATCACTTCATTTGCCTATCGCCAATCGGCGATCACTGGCCGCATCCCCCGCCCGCCCCTCACGCCCCCTCACTTACACTTTCTATTCTAACTGAGTGCACTTGGGATTTATTACGTCGGCTGTTCGTCACGCGGCGCACGATGCGATCGCTTCCACGCTCGGCACAAGACTGAGCGGCCGCCTAAAGCTTCGGCACCCGTCGGCCGAGCGAGAGAGCTTTGCTCGCGCGAGAGAGCCGAAGGGCCGAAGGGGGAGAGAGGCAAGCTTCCCCATTGGGCGACTGGCCGGGCTCATTACATGGATCACGGATGCCCGGCGGCTGCTTTCCCAGAACCGCATTGTCTCACACGCAAGCCAGCCGACCGACCGACCGACCAGTCGGGCAGATAAGCAGCGCGCTGGCCATTTTTGGGCGCTGGTTGTTGGGGCGCCCAGTTTACCGTTAGCCGGGGTGGGGTTTCTTGATTTCTCCTTGCTTAAATTGTTTATTTGAAAATCTATAATTATATATCAGTATATCTTCAAGTTCAAGTGATATCAAGAATTTAGTCAGGTAGGCAAATCCCAAGCATTGTACAGCAAGCGAATGATTTCCTCTGTTAACGTAAACTGCATGACGGGGGGCGGGGCGGGGGCGGGACGTCTATAACTAGAAATGTATACAAATTGTGGATCCGTCTCGATTGCGAATTTGGTTAGCTCTCTCGTTTTCCTCCTTTAACTGCCTAATTATACGAATTTGGTAATCCTACTATTGCGGTTGTGTGGGTGTCGCATGCTTTTCCGGCTGACAGGCGAATTTCCTTCTATTTGCTCGAAC
The DNA here is from genome assembly GCA_037075105.1 of Lissocephala sabroskyi. NCBI lineage: Eukaryota > Metazoa > Arthropoda > Insecta > Diptera > Drosophilidae > Lissocephala > Lissocephala sabroskyi. Next base: position 12,434 of record JBAMCP010000990.1, read on the forward strand.
TGGCCGCGTCCTCTTTCTTTTTCTGCTTTTCCCGCATCAGTTCGGCGTCTCTGGAAGGGATTAGAAGAAACTTTAGTATAACGATAAGGTCACGGGGGTCAGGGGATGACTCACCGGGCCTTGCGCTGCTCGACGGTGAGGTTGTCCGTGCGTTTGCCTTTGGTCTGCTCGGCCTGCTTCTTTTGGTTTTTGGCGCGGGCCAAGTCGCGTTGATTGCCACCTGGAAATTGGCAAAAAAGAATACCGGTCATTTCGCAATCCAGTTAAGTTCATTGCCATCATTATGGCCCATGCATAATTTATGATTATTTGGCGCTCTCGAAAGATCCGAAGAGGTTAGAAGCGCCGCGTCAACGTGTCTGGCGGGGCTGACTCCTCGTAATCATCATCGATTTTGCTCTGGCACTTTGTTTTGCCGTCGTTTGCTTTGTTGGCCCGTTCGCTGCATCTGTTGCATCGTTGGCCAAACTCGGCTCGTTGGCTTGCACAGAAATTGCACTTCGGGCAACAACAAAGGCTCGGAGTTGGCCCAAAGGAGTGGGTTGCTGAGGGGGGAGGAGGATTCGCTTGCTTACGTGTCATTTTGTTTGTCCTTTCGTTGGTTTGAAGTTACGAATTTTTAATTGTGTTTTATTGTTACTGTTAATTTTGTTTTTGGTCGTACAAAAATAATTTTGTGAACTACGTTTTCTCTCTTTTGTTTTTGTCCGTCCACCGAGTTTTTATATGGCCGACCAGGGCTGCAAGCGGCGATTAACTGGCAGCCCTGGATACTTTATATTGCTCGCTGTTAAAATTTACGCCGGCACTCAATAAAAAAATATTTAAATATTAAAGTAAATAAATTATTAAAATCAATTCATAATAATACAAAATAATCGGGCTGGTAACTAAATTTGTGTGACTATCGCTTGATTTCCGCAGAGTTGCCATTTTTAAAATTAAGTGGCAACTCTCGTTTCGGCATTGTGTGTGGCAGCCCTGCCACTTGGCGCCATAATTCAAATGTAAAAAACCTAGCGTGGGATGTTTTTATACCGATTTAAATAAATGTTTTTAATATTATCAGACGATTTTTCGGTGGGACTAATTAAAAAAAGTGGGTTACGTAGAGTTTTCATTAAAGTTCCCTGACCTCTGCTGGTTTTTGTTGCTTCTAGAACTTTAAAAATCAATTAAAATTGTGTTTAACTAAATTAAGAGATTTAAATTCCAGCGATGCCCGTTGATTGAAATCAATTGAATGCCTCGTGGAAAAACGCTTGACTTTTCCTAATTTAACACCATCCATAAATAATCTCGCCCAGCAACCGCAACAAAAACCGCCCACCAACAACAACAATGGACAGCAAAAACTATTAAACCATTAAGTTGTTAAAATCAAATTAAATTCCGAACGTGTTTACAAAAAATTTGAAATTAGCGCAAACAGAAGCAACGCCACCAGCAACAATGAAAGCGAAACAAATAAAAGCAAAAGTCAAAATGAAATTATCGCTGTGAAGTGCAATCAATTGCCCCCCCCCTCCGTCGAGCAAGGGGTGTTAGTTGGCCGGTGACAGTTATTTACACACACACACACGCGGGTGGCTCGGAAAATCCCTGGGCTGTTGGCCATTTAGTCGGTAATTTATATAGAAGCGAGTCTAGGTCAGAAAATCGGCCACCCTCCCGACTGTGGCCTATATAGTCGACTGGCCTGACGCTTTGGACTTTCAGTCGTCGCTGTGGCCGCCATGCCTGCGTTCGTTGGTCCTCCTCGTGGTCTCCTGGTGGGCCTTGGCCTGTGGCTCTGTCTGTGCTGCCTGCCCGGCTCGGCCGACCGGAGAAGCAGACGCTTCACCTTCGGGGCGGCCGATTCGTCGGCCTCTAACAGCCTGGAGAGTGGACTCCTCCTCCAGCCCAGCGATGTGGCCAGCACAGCCAATCACACAAGTAAGTTGTCCTCAATCTGTAAAGGATCCTGGATTAATCTTTGCTCTCTTGCAGTTCTCACGCGCCAGCTGATTGTGGGCACTCTGACGCCGCCGCTGATCCCCACGCCGGCCATAGTGAATCCTGGCAACAGCTACTGCCAGTGCGTGCCGCCGGGGTCCTGCGCCAATCCCCTGCCGCCAGGTCCCAACGATGGCAGCGGGCAGATTGACATTCGCATAGTCAACAACGTGAGTAGAACACGCGGACGACCAAGGACTCCACTGATCGGTTGATTTGTCTTTGCAGCCCACGCTGCCGACCCTGGCGCCGCCGGTGTCCTGCCAGTGGGGCCTGGTGCCCTGCTGCCAGGCGGGGGTCTATCAATGCGGACGAAGGTGGCCGCCGCCGCCGGGCTCGGCTGTGCCGGGGGCCGGGCAGGCCACGTTTGGCAAATATCCCTGGCAGGCGGCCATTCTGAGCACTGGAGACGTTTATCTGGGCGGGGGAGCCTTGATCACCGCCCAGCACATCCTCACGGCCGCCCACAAGGTCTACAACTTGGCGTAGGTTGCTGGCAGGAGAAGATAGCAAAATTAGCTTTTGATTTTGTACTTTTTTGCAGGCTTACCTCCTTCAAGGTGCGCCTGGGGGAGTGGGATGCGGCCAGCACGAATGAGCCGATTCCCGCCCAGGATGTGGCCGTGGGCAATGTCTACGTGAATCCCGCCTTCAATCCCAACAACCTCCAGAACAACGTGGCCATTCTGAAGCTGGCCACGCCCGTCTCGCTGACCAACAAGCCCACCGTGGGCACCGTCTGCCTGCCGACCACCAGCTTCGTGGGCCAGCGCTGCTGGGTGGCCGGCTGGGGCAAGAACGACTTCGGCCCGAATGGAGCCTACCAGGCCATCCAGCGGGAGGTGGACGTGCCGCTCATTCCCAACGCCAACTGCGAGGCGGCCCTGCGAGCCACTCGCCTGGGGCCCAACTTCGTGCTCAGCCCCACCAGCTTTGTGTGCGCTGGCGGCGAGGCTGGCAAGGATGCGTGCACCGGGGACGGCGGCTCCCCGCTGGTCTGCACGGCCAACGGCGTGTGGTTCGTGGTGGGGCTGGTGGCCTGGGGCATTGGCTGTGCCCAGGCCAATGTGCCTGGGGTGTATGTGAATGTGGGCACTTACCTGCCTTGGATCCAGACGACGCTCACGTTGTGAAGAAGACGCTTTAGTTTTACGTTCAATAAAACCCTTAACGTCATAAAAAAGCGGACAGGACTGGCCAGGGGGAGGCGGCGGCTAATCGCTGGGCGGAAGTAATGAGGCGCGACTGCCACCGCGGAAATGCGAGCCCGACGGCGACCCTTTTTGCCTTTGGGGGCAACAACAGGTGGCCGGGTGGCGCCGCCTCCCCGTGGCGGACACGAAGCGACGTTCATGCTCAGTTGGCTCGGCTGAGTCATAAAAACGGCAGCGACTCTCAAACTTTGCTCATTTGCAGTGTCAGTGGTTGTTGTGGCCGGGCGGGTGGGGCGCGGGTAGGGAATTTAATTTGGTCTATAAAAATTTAAAATATGCAAATTCCGGGCGGTTAAATCCAATGTCATATTTGATTTGCCAAGTGTCCTTCATTCGCTGATTGCGAAATCATCGCCAATAATAAAAAACAAAAACCAAACGGCCGGGGACCTTGGGAATTTTAGATCGCACTACATAGCCACTTTCGCTGATTACCTGGGGTGAATTTGAAGAGAAAGAGAATCCAATAATCACACTTCTCTAATTGGATGCGAGAGGCTCCTCTGACCACAGGAAAGCGACATAATAAAGAAAATATTTTAGTTAAAAGAATTTCACAATTGGCCAGCTGAGCCCGCAGGGTTGATTTCGGGCTTAATTATCGAAAAAGGGTTGATTTGTGCGAGATCAAAGAGTATCGAACACTAAGAATCGAGTGTCGAACAATTAGAAGCTATCGGTGCTAATCGAGCTCGATAGTTTCATTAGGTCGGTGTGTATAAGAACTGCGCAATAAGTGAAATTTGTGAAAAAAAAGTGAAAAAAGTTGGGATATTTCGCGTTAATTGGAAAAACAACAACACCAACACTTTATTGTGCATCATGAGCAGTGAATTACTATACTTCTACAACAGCAACTTCGCTGGCGGCGCTTCTGCCTCAATGACGTCAAACCTAAACACAATGGACAGAAATAAAGCGGAATTTCTGCATCGCCTGAAGTTGGAACTGAAATAGCTTCCGTGCACCGAGAGCCACCATAAAAAGGCTTCCCCGGCTTCCGAACGGCAAGAAATTAGAAAAAATGTTCTTGTTGGTTGAATTTCGCAATTGGCCAGCTGGGCCCGTAGGGTTGTATCGGGTTTATCGAAAAAAGGGTTGATTTTTGCAAGATCAAAAAATATCGCACACTAATCGATGCTCGGTATCGAGTAAGTTTTCGGTATCGATGCTAATAGAACACGATATTTTCATTGCTTCGGTGTGTATAAGAACTGCGCAATAAGTGAAATTGGTGAAAAAAAGTGAAAAAAGTTGGAAAAAAACGCGTTAATTGGCAAGGCGACCACACCAACACTTTATTGAACATCATGAGCAGTGAATTAGTGTATTTCTACAACAGCAACTTCGCTGGCGTCGCTTCTGCCTCGATGAGTCATCACTTCCAAACACAATGGACAGAAAAAATGCTAAAACTTCAACTTCGCCTGGAGTTGAAACTGAAGCGCTTCCGTGCACCGGTAAGTGACATTCTTAGACATCGCTAAGTCCTAGCCAAATCCTCCCCCTGCGCGCACAGTGATCCCGGCCAAAAAATCACACCAAATCCCCCGTTTGCTAGGGTCTCCCAGGGACATGGGGTGGGGGGTGGAGGGGCTTACGCATCCGCCGCTTGCATTTAATGCCAAACGGATGGAAGCCGGATGCACTGGCTGGTCTCCCAAATGGCCAAACTCATCAGCAACGTGCACCGATTTGAGAGACTCAACAAGAGAAACCCACTCACTCGACGGCTTAACGCCACTCGAACGAACAACACGCGCAGCCAAAGCCGACAGCAAGCCGACGTCCTACGAGTCCTGCCATTGGAGCAGCCCGTCCGGTTAGTCCGTCCTCAGCCTTCGTGTGAACCAGACGTGTCCCCGGAAAAGGCCCAGCGAGCGCAGGTTTCGTAGCCGCCGCCAACAACAAAGCACGAGTAGCGTGGCAACAGCAGCAGAGGAGCAGCGACAACGACAACGACAGCGGCAACAACGCTGGCAACAGCAACGACAGTTGGCCTGCCAGCGCTCGCAGGGGGCGCCCATCTCATTGTTGTGTAATCTGCGGGCTCCGCCAGCTCCTTCGCTTCCTGTCCGCCGTGACCGCAAGCGGCTTAAGTGAATTGCACTTCGATCGTGGCGAGGAGGAAGGAGGAAATTCTGGTTGCCTGTTTGACACACTTTGATTGCCTGTTGTGGCCGCTGGCGTTGGCGTCGCTGCTCCTTCGACTGGCGTGTGTGTGGGTCGGTTGTGTTTAATGTCCTTGATGTCGTCGTTATGTCTGACTGTCCGCCAGCAGCTCCCCGCGCGCTCCGCGAGTTAAAAACAAAAAACAAGACGCCCGCGGGTGAAAAAATTCGTTGCCTGCTTTTCAGCGCAAACTAAAATTCCCTTCGTTTTCAGTGGACAGAATTTAAATTCAAATTTTAATCATTTAAATTAATTTATTGAAAAATTCCACAACTCGTCGGGACTAACAGAAGGTAAACTTTTGTCCCCCCCTCCAAAAAAAAACCCATTTCGCTAGTCTACCCGCCTGGTCGGCGGGTTTACGTCATTTTTTTCGGGGGCCTCCCCGAATTTTTGTGTGTTTCTCTGGTTGTTTTGTGTGTTGTGTGTGTTTGTTGTGGTGTGCGTGCCTGAAATTCGTTTTGTGTGAGCTCCTCGGATTGTCTGGATTGCATGATAATTAAAAGAGCGACCTTAACCCGCCTGCCCCCTCCCCCTCCCCACCGAATTGAAGTCCATTGAATTTTTCTTGTTTTTTAAATTTAGTTTGCCCCCCACCCACACTCATTTTGGGTTTACGTAAGTCCTGCCATCCTCACACACACACACACACACAACCACACTGATCTCCTTAAAATCTTCGCACGCTTCTTCTTCTTCTTCCTGTTATCCTTCTTAGTTTCGCTCTTTGCATGCAACGTCCGTAGAATTTCACTTCAGTAGCCAATGCACTTTTTCTTGTCATTGTGGGGTTAATGGAGGGTGGGGAGGGGGTGGGGGGAGTGAATATGTCCAGCTCCTGTCAGCTGAGAGGGGGTGGGGGAAGTTGACTGCGGTTGACATTTCAGTCTGACAGCGCGTGAGTGGAATTACCAGAGTTCCCCCCCCCCCCGTGCATCCTTCTCCCGGTCATATGAAATTTGTTATGACAACTCTGGTGGGTTGAGGGAGGAGGTGGGGGGAGGGTAACTTTGCTGGTAATCACGTTTGACGGCGTCTTCTTCTTCCCCCTGACTGCATTCGTCGTCAGTTTTCCCGTTAAATTGACGACACGCCCACTCATCTGTTGGCGGGGGGTGGGGGAGGGGTGTTACCGTCAATCTGGCGTGCGACATTCGATGAGCTTTTGTTTGGCCTGGGAAAACCTGAACGGAAAATCCAAGCATTTGACATGTGACACAAATATCCTCCCCTCCCCCCACCAGCCCCGCCCACTTTTGAGTAGCCCACTTTACACAGGTGGGCGGGGGGGGGGATGCCTTTGTCATTGTTCCTTTTGTGGTTGTGTCGGCTGACTCCTTGCTCGCGTCCTTGGGCGTCTTTCATGCAAATCAACACAAGCAAAGCCGAGCGAGAAATTTGATTTTCTTTTATTGCTGTTGTTGGGGGGAGAGGGAGGGGGGAGAGGAGGGGTGGGGGGTTGAAATTATAAATGAATTAGGCCAGCAGAGAAAACAGCGCCGTCCCCCTTTGCCTACGCCACTGGCTCTACCGTGAGCTGCCCGCATTTTTCGTCTATTTATAAACTAGGCGGGCCTCCCCCACCCCCTCCCTCTCCCCACCAGGGGGTCGGCGCATTCAGGACATGTCGCCTTGATTTATTACGCGCCTTTGTTATATGACAGGACGACAACAGAGCCCCCCTCCCCCTCCCCTCGTCTCCTTTATAGTCGTTCACAATTTCTGCTGGCTTTTCTTGGCTCCTGCCACGCCCCCTCCTCCTCCTTGAACGGTTAACGGTATTTCGCTTAAATTTGTAAGCCAACTTTTTCGGCAACTTTTCATTAGCCAAAGTGGGCGGTGGGCGGGGCTGGCCGGGGGCACGTTTATAATTCATAAGCAATGGGAAAACCATAAATGTGATTCCACCTGCAGGACGACCTTTCTGGCCTCGTCCTTTTGGGCGAAAAACTTTTGCGGTTGCCAGGGAGCCCCCAGCTGCTTTGAAGGACTCTCAGGGCAATAATCGTCGACCATTGACTGCTCCACCCCACCCCCTTTGTCCTGGTTGATAAATCGCGATGATTTCGACGGGCAAACAGAAAAGGCGAAAAAGGCAAACAAAAACGGACAAATTCACACTTTCCCCGTCGGATCTGTCAAGTGGGCGTGGCTTGTTGCCCCCTCCCCCACCCCTCACCGTCTCGCATTCTGAAATTTATGGGCAATGAAGTTGAAGCGCTTCAATCACTTAGTTCGTGGGCTGCGGGGAGGGGGGAAGAGCAGTCAACAAATTGTTACCCTTACCCCCAGCCCCTTTACCCCTTTAAGGTGTTTGGGGGGCGTGGCTGGGAGATCAATTAATTTCTGGGAGGGTTATGATGAATTTGCATATTTTAATTCGGCAACAGTTAGAAAAGTTACCCCATCCCCTCCCCCACCCCCTGCAGCGTTTTATAGACGTAAATAGAACAGCAAGGGGTGGGGGGTTCGCTTGTTGACTGCTAAATAATTCAAGTTTGACGTCAATGCAATTCACACACGCAAAGCCAAACGAACAGTCGGGCAGACGGAGAGATAGACAGTTGGACAGATGGGGAGAAAATCGCGCAGGACACGCGCGCGCGGCCGACACGCTCACCTGGCAATGTCCGCCGGGGCGAGCAGGTCACCGGCAAACGGACACCTGGACAGACGGACAGAATTGCATTACCGGGGGGAAGTTTACACTTTTGTGTAATCGATGGCGAACTTTTGGCCGGGAGTCCTCCGGTTGAAAGTGTCGCAGGCATAAAATTCAACGACGTCAGCGGCAGTCGACGGGGAATTAAAAGGACGGCAGGATTTTGATGACCCCGCATAAAATCTAATGGAGGCGGGGGTAGGGGACGGGCGAACTGTTAATCGATACGGAAATTTGCTGCATCATTGACACCCGGACGGACAAAGGAGGCGCCTTGACCCCGCCCGCCCCCCGGAGAATGCAGGACACGCACAGCCTGTCGACGCCTTGCCTCGGGCCCCGGGGTGAGTCAGAGGCCATAAATTTTTGAAACTGACCCGAATAACCGAAGAACTTTGGCAGTGTCCTTGCCGGCGCAGGAGGCCTACAACTTTACATCCTTCCTTCTGTCGTCCTGTGGGCCGATAATGAGCTTAGTTCCTCTCTCCTTTCGGCTCCGTTGCATTCCTGCCATTTGGCCTTGGGTTTTGTTGTCCTTGACTGCGTTTTGTATTCTTGGCAAAGGACTCGATTCGGCGGCCTGGGATTGCGTATACGCCGGGTTGAATGACAGCATTCCGGGCCACTTTGGCGGCATTGACCAATTTACGTTGTCGTCGAGTCCTGGCGCCTAAAACGGCGTCTGCCAGCCATAACCCCCCCACCCCTCGTCCTCCACACAAGAAAAACGGAGCCAAAAGTCAGTTGGGGTTGGGGAAAGGGTCCTTTGAGTAAACAAACTGGATTTACACTACGCAGGCTGTCAGGCTGTTTCGTTGCCAACGTTCCAAGGACCGTCGAGGGAACCGGGAAGCTATTAATTTCCACCGGAGTCCTTTCCGTCTGTCCTTTGGTGTGTGTGGCATTTGTCCAAATGGCCGCACTTAATGTCAACTCATGTGGGCCAAAGGACACTCTATTTTTGGTTTTGGTTGGGGGAAATTATGAGGGGAAATTCTGTCGGGGTCAGCGGAAATCAATTTCCATATCCTTGCCAGGATTTACACTCTCTGCTCCTCCCGTTTTATTACTTTTAATTAGTTGCAGCAGATAGAAAATTTCCTCGAATAACATAATGAACTTTGCCTTTTCCAAGTTTCCCTCGCCCCCCTCCCCTTCCGTTTCTCGCTCTATCGCTTCCGTGAGATGGGGCGAAAGTTTTTCGAGGGCGGAAAGTACAGCGGGTGAATTAAAAGTGCCAAGGAAAATAAATAAATACGAAAAGCGTCGACTTTTCCAAGTTGCGCATTTTGCAAGGCTCTCGAAAGTAGGCAATAATTTTTTCCCCTCATGGGACTGCCAAGCAGACCAAACCTGCCTGGCGAATAGGCAACCCTGCCAGGTGGCTTTATTTTTTGAGGGAGGGGGGGGGACCCTCTGTATTGTCCTTTTTTGAGTGTCGAGAGAACCGCATTTAATTGCCCGGCCCGCAATCAGCAGCGTCGTCGGCCATGAAGTGCCGTTTTAATTGCTGCCATAAAATGCCGCGCGCAGTTGTTGCATATGCGACCGACCGAGGGGCCTGCCTGCCTGCCTGCCCCGTGGCCTAAATTGAGTTACGTAAGCGCCGCAGATGAGCAGCCGCCGTCGCCGCCACATAACCCAATCATCCAAAGGCGGCAACAGCTGCCCCACATGTGCGTGTTAATTAATTTCAATTCACTGCTTAGACTCTCCCACCCCTCCCCCCCGATGACCTGCTAATGGGACTGCCAACCTGTCCGGGGTCCTCGGTTATGCAAAACGAGCAACAGCCGCGTGTCTACGGGCTCATCAAAGATTTAAACGCTCCGCGGGCTGTCGTGCGTTAAAGTGGCGGCGTCGCCGTCGCCAGGGGAGGCAGGGCCACTCCCTTTTCTGGGTCTAGTCAACGGCGACGGCAACGGCGACACGTGCCCTTGGCCTTGGCTGTCTGATGATGATGACGTGTCCGTTTTGATGGCTCCACTTGAGCCGGTTCAATTAGGCCCCCCGAAAAGAAAGAGGGCAAATCCTTGCTGGCCTGAATTCCGGCCATAAGTTTGGTGCTTGGCCGGCAAATTGAATTTGCGCCTCTGCGGGCCTCACAACGGTTGCGGATTTCCGCTGAGCAATCCAGGCGGCCTCATGAAAAATGCAACAATCGGAGGCCAACGGTTCACTGGGGAAAAATGAGTTGCCTTTTATCATTTGTAGTGCCGTCTCGCTTGCACGAGTGCCCTTTTCCAACACTGCACAGCTTTCTGTTTTCTGGCACTGTTGCCTTCATTGTGATCGACTGATCGACTTATTGCACGTTTAGTAGTTGATTATCGGTTAATCGATATCTTGTGCTTGTTTCTCTTTCTAGCACCGAAATAGTAAATGAAGAGATTTGTTTTCTTTGTTCTTTCTACTTCTTCTCTATTTCTTACTTTCTTTTCTTTTATTTTTAGCTTCACTGCAAATAACAAAAATAAAAAACAAACAGCAAACAAGCAAAAGTAGAAAATAACTAGCAACAAACAAATAAAAACAAACAACAACATCTGTAAATTGGTAACAACAAAGCGACTACAACAACAACAACACCAGCAACAACAACAACAACAAGAACTCGCCGCAGCCGCTGCCTCAGTAGTTTTCTTTTTCTTTCCTTTGTTGCCTTCCCAGTAGCGTAGGCTCCACCCCCACTCCCATTCCCACAGTAGGCCACCATTAGCCACCCTCCCACACCCACCTCCCGCACCAGCCCACCGCCACCACCGCCCCCCCGTCACCACGACCAGCCAACAGCAGCCGATGAGCCACCAGAAGCTTAAGAAGCGCGATGCCGACTTATGACTGGTGAGGCGGGTGGGCGTCGGCGGCATGGGCGGTGGCGGCAGCCGTTACAAGGTCACGGCTCGCTGCGTGCCCGAGGTGAGCATCACCTCGCCCACCACCAACCAGCAACTCCATCAGCAACATGAAGAACACTTCACCCACAATCTGATGGCCGGCAAGGGCAGCGGAGCGCCCTCGGCTAATGTCTGTTTCTCGCCAGGCTTAGCCGGGCCCGTCACCCTCGTCGAGGAGGAGGATTTCAGTGTTTCAGTCCACGCCGACGGCAGCAGCACCAGCGGCAGCAGCGACCCCCACTCCGTAGCCATTTTGCCCCAGCGCAACGGGCTGCAGCGGCAGCAGGCCACCCACGAGGATCAGGCTCCCGAGCAGCCCAACGAGCTGACCCCCCTGGTCGAGCAGCCGGAATCCGCTGGCCTCCCCGTCCCCGCCGCCGCCTCTACCGGGACCACCTACGTCCACAACTCCAAGACCACCCGCTCCTGGCCGGTGATCTACCGGAATCCCCATCACTACGACTACGAGGCGCTCTACGTGCAGCAGCAGCCGCCCCCGCCGCCGGCCGGCTCCTTCAAGCAGAACTGCTACTCCAACCAGTTCGCCCAGTCGATCGTCTACTCCTCCAGCAACGAAGAGCTCGCCGGCGACCCCCCTCCGCCCCCTGGCAAGCAGACCACCTGCTACTACTTCGCCCCCAGCCGGCAGAACAGCATTTATGAGCATCCCTCGGCCGTGGTCGGCGGGTCCCTGCAGTTCGACGCCTCCAACGCAGCAGCCAGCTCGGCAGCGGCTGCGGCCGCCGTCGAGAGTCTCCGCCGGAGCAACAGCATTCTGCTGAGGCAGAACAGCTGCGCCAAAGTTATCCAGCGACGCGGCAGTGGCCACGCCCTTGACACGCCCACATCTCTGGACTCGCACATGGACGGGGGCAGTGCTGGAGGGGCGGGGGCCTGTTGCTCCAGCTGCTGCCTGGGGCCGCCACCGGTGCTGTTTCTGTTTGTGACCCTGCTGATGACCACCAGCGCCACGGCCATGCTGTGCGCGGCCATAATGACGGACCACTGGGAGCATGTGACCTGGGACCGCAGCAGCCTGGATCGCTACACGAACTTCTCGGGGCTGCACTTGGAGTGGCTGCTGGAGGATCAGGTGGCCATGCTCAAGCCTGGCAAGCGGGGTGAGTTTAGGATCTTGGAGAAAGGCAAACGCTAATGTAAGCATTTCTTTGCAGTTGACCACCGCTTCCGGCGGGATTCGGTGTTTCTGGTGCCGATGCACGGCGGGATTTGGACTCTCTGCATTGATCTGCCCATGCAGCAGCTGCAGGAGCTGCGGCGCAATCCGAAATTTCCTCGCGGCGCCCCGCCCTGCGTTAATTATCTAGCGGGCTCGATGGAGAATGCCCGCGGCGAGGAGCAGCGCGGCGACTGGCAGCACAGTGAGTCCCAGGTCACTCTGCAGCCGCATCTGAGTACGTATTATGGTACAATCCAGCCCCAAACCCCACTCCTTTTCCCCATTCACAATCACAAGCTGCACCGCCATCTTCGTTTCTCGGACAGATCGTTCTCCAATGAACCGCGAATAATCGAATGGGGTAGTCCCGCCGGGCTTCTTCTTCTTAAAGCTCCACCGCCATCTTCGATTCTTGCCAGGGTTGCGACAGATCGTTCTCCAATCAGCCGCGAATAATCGAATGGGGTAGTCCCGCCGTGCTTCTTCTTAAAGCTCCACCGCCATCTTCGATTCTTGGCCAGGGCTGCTAGACAGTTTAGATCGTTCCGCCATCTTCGATTCTTGGCCAGGGTTGCTGGACAGTTCAGGGCTGCATTCGAATGGGTAATAATTTCGCGCTTCTTCTTCTTTAACTTCATCTTAAACGGTTTATTTTCCTTTCATATAAAATATTTTCACTTTTCTTTGCTTAGAGACTAAAAATATAAATTGTGATTGTGACTTACAGACGCGGGGCATGGACGAGTAGACAAACAGAGGGAGTCACAGAGTGCAACAAAGAAGGGGGGACGATAAATACGTGCGCAAAGTCGGCCAGAGGGCGGGTGATGGATGAGTGAGCGATTGTGAGTTGGGCTGGTTAACTGGAATGTCCGTCAGTCCTCTAGTCCGCCTAGACAGCCGCCCGCTTGGCCGGCGAGCAAAGAGCCTCAGCCTCCGAATTCGGCTCGTCCGGCTTCTTGCGTTTAATGAGATGCGTAATATCCGTGGGCTTCGACGAGCTGCTAATGGCCGACGACGACGATCCTCCAGCAGATGATGAGGAAGCTGCCGCAGCCCCCGAGCTCGAGGAGGAAGAGGAAGCCGCGCCCACAGCATTGCCCCCAGACTCTGAAGACGTGCCTGCCCCAATCGGCTTGATGTAGTTGTCCAGGGCAGCGCGCACCTCGGCTATGGTTTGGGCCTGCATCTCCTCGATCTCCTGGATCTTGGCCAGGATCTCCTGGCGCGTCTCCTCCATGTCGAGTATGTTGTTCTTCTCCCGCTCGCTGGTCTCCTTCTTGCCCTGGATCTCGGCAATCTCCTCCTCGATCAGAGCACTCGAATTGCGCAAGGCGCTGGCGCCCTCCTTGTTCAGCTGCTGCATCAAATAGGTCAGCCCAATCTTGTAGTGCAGCTCGGCCAGCACGCGGCGGTTCCTCGACGGCAGCTCAGCATGGATCTTCAAGGCTTTCTCTGCAAGTCAAGAGTGTAAATATGGAAAGGTTAATTTGAATCCTTCGCTAGACTCACCGTAATCCTCCCGAGCAGCGTCCAGGATTCCATTCTCGAACTCAATGTTGGCCAGCTCGGTCTGCACGTCGGCCAAGTAGGGCAGCCCGCTGAGTCCCTGGCGCGAGAAGATCTTGGCGGCCGCCTCCAGGATCTCCCAGGCCAGCTGCAGGCTGCCGCTCACGCCCTCTTCGGTCTCTTCCTCCTCGCCGGCCTCCTCGCCCTCGGCAGCTGCTCCTGACCCGTTGCTGGTGCTGGCCGCGGCCTCGCCGTTGGAGGTGCTGGGCCGCTCGTCGTCGGGATTGCCGGCTGCCTTGCCGTTGCTGCTGCTGCTCACCTCGTCCACGCCGGTGGGCTTGGCGGCCTCGGCAGCTTTGGGTTTGGCCGCCTCTTCGCTTGGGGAGTCGGCCTCGTCGGCCTGCTTCTTGGCCGAGCCATTGGCTGTGCCGTTCTGGGCTTCCTTCTTGGGCTGCTCAGGCTCCTCGCCTTCGCCCTCTTCCTCTTCGTCGTCCACATCCTCCTCGTCCTCGTTGGCCTCGTCGGGCACGTCGATTACTTTGTTCTCGTCCAAGGCCATGGCAATCAGCGACTTGGCGTACCTGCAATTAAAGCACCATCAGCAGGAGTTCAAGGACCCACCAAATCCCCTGTCCACTTACAGCAGCAGCGGCTGGCCCAGCTCGTCGGCCAGCTCGCCGTAGAGCTCCTCGTAGAGGGTGCAGACCTGGCTGAGGTCGTCGGCCGCCTCGTCGTAGCTTTTGACCAGGAAGTTGCGGGATCCCTGGCTGAAGAGCTCCTTGCCGCGCAGGATCTTCTCGGCTCGCTCCTGCTCGGGCGTCAAGGCCTCCCCCTCAACCTTCTTGGCAGGCTCCTCGGCCTCCTTGACGGCCTCGCTGACCAGCGCCTCGGCTTCGGCGGACATTTCAAAACTGCAAGGAGACAAAGGATTAAAATCACGCCTCACTTTCATTGTCATCCACGCTAACTCCCCATCCCCTCACCCCCCCGTAGGTTGTACCCTAGACGTCACCTGATGTACGTAGACCAGCAGCCGCCACCTGACAGCCTGGCAATTTGATTCGTTCGCTTGTCGCTTAACCGCTTCCGCTTGCCTCCCCCGGGCCATTAAAACTCGGCGTATAATTGCCGTTGTCGGTCAGCCTGCAATCCAGGTCATCTGGCCTCGCTCGGGGATTTAATGGCCTGCCCGCTTCACCGCCTGCCGCTTTCTCTGTTCCCTTACTAATCGCCTTTTTTCGTGCCGCCCGCAGGAATGCAGAACCTGTCGATATCCTGCTCGCTGGTCTGCCTCATCATCCTCGGCAGTGCGGCTCTGGTGGGAGCCTTTGGGGTCTGCCAGCGGCAGATCAGCGCCATCCTCATCACCGGGGTGATGTACCTCCTGGCAGGTGAGTCCTTCCCCTCCTGACCGAGCCTTAATTGCAGCCTCTTCCTTTTAGCTCTCTTCGCCCTGTTCACCCTGATGATCATCCACTTCAAGCGGCAGCAGGGCCGCCCCATGCTGGACAGCGACTACGACGGCACCGTGGACGGCATTGTGGCCCGTCCGGGCGGCGTGGCCATCATGGCCAAGCCTCTCTTAGGGGCCCGCATCTTCCTCACCTCCTGGAGCCTGGACCTCGGCTGGGGCGGGGTAGTTCTGTGCGCCATCACCTCGGTCCTGTGGATCCTGTTATCCAAGATCATGCGGTACAATCCGTTCTCGGCTTTAATGATTTAGCTAAACGCCCTGCCGCTCGGCAACTACGGTGGCGGTTATGCCAGCTACGGCAGCACCACCAGCAGCAGCGGCGGCAGCTCCAGCTTCCTCCTGGGGGCGGCGGGTGCGGCTGCGAGCAAGTCGTCGACGCGGCCGAAGCAGCATCGCGGCAAGGGCAAGTACATTCTGTAGGGGTAGCTTGAGGGCCTCTAAACACTCTTCCGAGGATTTGTTGCCTTGTTCTAGCCACACACCCACACACGCACACTCTCTTTAGGCTTGTATGTATTTTGTATATGAATTCAGAACTCGAAGTTAAACTGTCAGTCGCGTCGTTGTCTTTCGTGTAAATTTAATTTACCAAGAACCACAAACACAACACTAAACTTTTCAAACTCCCCTCGTTAAGTGTAAGCTCAGTAATCTTAAAAAAAGTCGACTAAACCCAAACGAAAAAAGTGCTTGACGCCGCTCAGCTTTTTGTAGGCCGTACAGTGCGCGCAATCGATATATTGGTTATCGTAGGCCGATAACACGCAGCGATAGCTTTCTAATGAACCAACAAGTGTATTTTTATGCAAACGCTTTGCCTTAAACCGAAACGTATTTAAAAACAGAAAAATATATTAAAAACGGATTTCTTTTTTAACGTTTACGTCCCACTGTGCAAGTGGTGTATTTTTGTGAAAAATATATCGCTCGCAAAATGTTTTCAGCCAAAAAGGCGGGCGGGTTGGGTTCATTAACATTTCCCCCGCCTCCCCGAGCCGAGCAGCTGTCGACAACGAAAATTAAACAAACGGAGCAAATGAACTTCGCATCAGCGCGACAATTTGGACAGCCCAGACCACCCCCACCCCCACTGATCTCTCGGGCAGCCGTAGAAGTTGCAACATCCAGCGAGAGGCAGTGGAAACAACAGCCACGGGGAGAAATTACAGGCGAGATTACAAAACAACGCAAAAAAGTTCATTCACCTGCGTTGCGCGCGCGTTTCTTCTGCTTCTCTGTCGGTATGCAGAAGCAGCTGCGGCGACAGCGGCCAGCGGTACTGTGTGCGTGTGTGTGTGAATGCGCTGCGGATGGTCAGCGCGGTGGCGGGAAAGAGGAAGCGGCGCGTACCAACAGTTGGTCGCGCTTTTATTTATAAACTTCGCGTAATCTTTAGTGGCCCCTTCACCCACTTTCCTTACTAGTCCATTAACGGCTTTGTTATTAACAATTGCGGCCTTAAATCGGCCTGGGTTGGCGTATAGAAAATTCGCGTGTCTTGCTTCTTCGCGCGCTTGTGTGCGTGCAATGCAGAAAAAACCAATGCGGTGGAGTACTTACTTGAATTTGTGATTGCTTTCAAAGCAATTTGAAGCGTAAGGTAATTGAGCACTTTTCCGCTATTTTTCACTACTTAATATTTGATATATTTTAGCCTTTTTTCAGATAAATAAAAATTTGCACAAGAAACTGCGACCGCCGACCGACTCAGAGTTGATATTTCTAAGTATCTGCGGGCGCACGGCTGCATTTTCGACCAACGACCCAGGGTTGATCTGGGGAGCACGACTGCATTTCCGATAAATCGTTGTGCATTCGATAAATAAACCACCCGATAAACGAGTTGGCAGCCCTGACAAAAATCCGCCAGGTTGGCAGCTCTGCTTCTTGCGTTCTCTCAGTTGACGTTGGACCTTCGTGGCGAGCGGACGTGTGCGCGGATTTTCGAGTGAAGTTTTTTTCGGTTTTACGTTAAAAAATAAACAATCGTGCAATAAAAGCAAAGACTTGAGCAAATATCAAAGCCCTAACACGCGCTCGTGCAATAGCAAATCTAGAACATTGTTTAAACGCGGCCGTGCGACATTCAATCACCAACCCCCGAAATTATAAAAGAAACAAACCAAATTTTTATACACACCACCAAACGCAACGCCCGCCCGCCTTGACGCCCTCCCCCACCTATCGGCACGCAAGTGGACGCGGCGCCAACAACACCACACCAGGGTTAATGGCAACCAAATAACTGTAAGTACAAAAATTATTCTAATGTCCCCCCCGTCGGTCCCCCTATGGTCATTTCCCTGGCTATTTATTGATTTTCGTCCTCGCGCTTGTCGTCTGATTGCTCTAATTTACCGTTGAATCACCTGCCCGTCGGACAGCCCAGCTGCTTGGGCCTGCCGTCGATGTCTTCATTGTCAGCCTAAAAAGCTGCATCTGTGGCCGCGAGTGCAAGAGCGAAAGAGACAGAGCGACAAACCGGTTCTGGCTGTAAGATTTCATAGTTATGAATAAACTGGGATTTGCTGTCTCTTTCGCTCGCTCGCTCGGCTGTCTTTTGGGCTTTTCTTTGTTGTTTTTTCTGCTGGGCTCCTTTGTTTTACTGAAGGGGGGGGG
>JBAMCP010000991.1:0-30152 GCA_037075105.1 Lissocephala sabroskyi
TCCAATTTTTGGATTGGCTTAGAGAAATTGCACAAAATCACAGCCAAGAAACGATATGAACTTTACATTTATATGGAAGACTTCAAGGGCCAAACCGGGTACGCCCGATATTCGAACTTTACGGTGGGCAGTGAAGAGGAGAATTACAATTTAAAATCACTGGGGTCTTTTGATGGAAATGTTGGAGATTCGTTAACAGGCCATAAAGGAAATCCATTTTCAACTTTCGATAGAGACAATGACGGGTCTTTGAATGGAAATTGTGCGGTTGAATTCCAAAGCGGATGGTGGTACAATAAGTGCTATTATTGGTAACTAAAATACGTTAACAAACTTAAACTCATAATATCCTCTGATTTTATTTTAGCAATTTAAATGGCCCCTACGTAGCTGGAACTGCGGGTAAAGTGACAAAGGGCGATGGTATCCAGTGGAGCGGTTGGCATGGAAAATTTTATTCCTTAAAAGCAGTTAAAATGATGATCCACGAAGTGTAACTCGATTCGCCTGAACGTGCATAGGGTTAAATAAATTTGAGGACTAACAAACCGCGGTAAATATCCTTTTTTGAATTTATTAGCAGAAAACTCTTTCGGACCTCGCCAGCGCCTTTCCCTATCGATGTCTCACTATTAATTTTACCCAGATCCAAATAGATCTCTCAAGTTATGATTAAATTTTGCTATTTATTTTGGTGTCTGTGTCGATAACTTTTAACAGGCATTGTGGTTAAGGAGACGCGACCGAAAGGGTCGAAAAGGGGAAAGGGGGCGTGGCATCAATAAAAAAAAATAACCTTAATCTGCCTGCAGATATAACGAGTCTAAATCCCAAATTTTATTGCTCTAGCTCTTATAGTCTCTGAGATCCTTTTGTTCATACGGGCAGACAGACGGACACGGCTAGATCGATTCCTCTAATCATTCTAATCATTTTGGCTGTAACTTTGTCTCCTCAATGTTACATACTTTAGGACAAACACATTATACCCTTCTGGTACAGGAAATAAAAAATCGTTACAAAAACATACAAAAAAAAAATCACCTTGTAATCTCGTCGTTTTTTAGCAACAATTATTTCACTCTGATTTGCTTTAATCTCCTCCGAGTTCTTTATCTGCGAAGCGAGTCTGAATCCAAAGCAAATTCATTTTACAAAAATCTTTTTAATTTTATTTCGAACTCACTGCCATGTGTTTTTTTTTTTTTTTTGCTAATTTGCAGCCGTTCCTGAGATCTTTTAACTTCTGATTTGAGCCTGTTTTAAAGACTCACGTGGCAATCATTTCATAATTTTGATTAAACATATCACACATTCGTTGGTTAATATTTCCTACCTATAATTTTATTCTATTTAATAATTTTTTACGAAAGGAACCAGGTATAATTATGTTTACTTCTTGGTGATCCTGGTAAATTATATAATCGTCGGCTGATATTCGGTGAATAAATATATTAGTTATCAAGAAAAAAAACACAATTTAAGTTTCATTTTATTAAATAATTCAATTTCACAGTCGCGGCGTGGATGAATTCAAACTGGCAAGATCGTTCTCTGGATTGGCATTTTATTAAAATTAATCTGGAAAAAAAGAAACAAAAACAAATTATCAAATTATTTGGGGTCTCAAAAAAAAACAAAGCTGATAACATTTGCCCTAAATTTTAAGTGTCTCGTCTCAAATTTCTTCCACCCAATTCAGAAAACATTCAATTCGGCACAATTCCCCGCGTAAAAAGCATGAAAGTGATAATTAAATCGCCGAAATGCCAAGGGTACAAATCCGAAAAAAAATTCCAATTAGTGATAGTTTAAGGGAAACAAGATGGACCATTCCATTATCATCGTCTGTTCTTCTGGGCGATTATTTGCTTTCTATCAATTCCCACGCACAGTTTCCAATCAACTGGTGCCGTCGGACTTCTCACCAGCACTGTAGACTGTACCCCACGCCCGTAAGCCGCGCCCTCTTTCTGCCCTAATTTGATAAATGTTAATAACCTTTACAATTTTAAAATAGAGTTTTGGTTTCTATAAAAGAATTGTGCGAAATGAAAATACTTTTTAAATGATTCTAAACACGACCATCTAGGATTAATAATAGTGAAGAAAATAAAAAAATAAAAAAAAATACGACTAAAAATTTATGTGACGTCAGCTGCCAGTCTCCGACGTCTTCTTCTCTATGTTACATACCTTGGATAAACACATTATACCCTTGTGCCTTCAGGTACAGGGTATAAAGATTAGACCCACTTTTAAAATAATGAAGCCTTTCACGAAAGGAACTAGTTTTGAAAGGTTTCACCGCTCAGACACCCAAGAAACTATAAGATACATACAGATATTTTGTATCCTCCTCTTCCCTTTTGTTTGTTTCTTAAAGTCATAAATCTTCTTTACTTTCCCCGCACAAAGAGACCGTCCTTGGCAGTCATTCGATTGTATAAACTGATTACAACGAATAAAATTCGCCCTGCTATCAAAATATCATTCGATACGATTCCCGAGGGAACTTTGATCGGCAGCTGGCAGAGGCTCCCAGACAGCCAACGTCATCCATCCGATGCCTTTGTGTGGGTGAGTCAAAGCAGCCGAGCCAAGTCCACTCGGTGGCTGCCATAAACTGATAATCACCGCAATTTGCACTTGTTTTCAGAAGAAGGGCACCCGGCTTTTTGTTTAGGTGGTGGGGGGTATGAAAATGAGTTGGAAGCAGGGCGACATTAATCATTTTTCCGGCTATAATTAAGCGTCTTTATCGTGCGTGTTTATCGATAAGCTATCGGTGGTCAAATGTTATCGTATCTGCTGCACTTGGCCAGCCGCCATAAACTCTAGGGAAATTGGCTATTCAATTAGTCGAGCAAAGGCTTTCAATTCGCCAAGTTGCTGTCAACCAAAACCCTCCCAGAAATAAAAGGATATCGAGCGCCATGTTCCTGCTGGCGGTTGCCATACTCCTGGCCACCTTGCTGGTGATCAAGGGCGTGAAAATCTTCAACTACATCGACCACATGGCCGGCATCATGGAGATGATCCCCGGCCCCACTCCCTACCCCTTTGTGGGTAACATTTTCCAGTTCGGACTCAAGCCAGCCGGTGAGTAGTTTAATTTATGGACTCTTGGCGACTTTTTGTCTCAGGTATTTTAAGGAGTAAGAAAAACAGCTTCGTCGCGGTTTACCTGACCGTTGAATTGTGTTTTTCTAATTTCCAGAATTCAGAATTCACTGATTGGTTTGTTTTAGTCGCAGTTTCGGTGTTGGTTTCGCAATTTCTCGATTGCAATCTCCATTTTGATTTTGTTTCCGTTGAGTATTTCCGTCATTTTTTCCCTATCCCTTTCATTGCTCCGTTATTTTTGCAGTCGAATAATTTTTGTGTTGTCTTCAGCAAAGGCAGC
The DNA here is from genome assembly GCA_037075105.1 of Lissocephala sabroskyi. Classification (NCBI taxonomy): domain Eukaryota; kingdom Metazoa; phylum Arthropoda; class Insecta; order Diptera; family Drosophilidae; genus Lissocephala; species Lissocephala sabroskyi. Next base: position 3,407 of record JBAMCP010000991.1, read on the forward strand.
AGCAGCCTTTTCATCGTCCTTGCACGAAGTAATCATCTCAAATGCACAATGAGCAGGATCCAACAAGGAGCTGGCGCATTTCATTTGATAGTTTTGCCACAGTCGACTGCTCTTCTTTCCGTCGCCGTCGTCGCCTCCTTTCCACTTGACTGTTGCGCTTTGTGCGCCAGGACATTGTGGTGGATGCGCCTTGTTGTTTTCTCCTTATTTTTTGTGTTTTTTTTATTACACCGGCAACGTCTCAGTCTGGCTGTCTATGGGGACTGCTGTTGTCGACTAGTTGGGATTTTGTATATTGCATTTTAATAGATTATTGATGGTCTGCCGGGTTTGCCTATTTTTGTTGTCCTTCCTTTTTTGATTTGTTTTGATTGAAGACGCAACCCACAATCCCTTGAGCGTTGACTGGAGCGGAGGTCACCAGAAGAAAAACGGAAGATTCAGGTTGCTCAAGGTCGTGCCTAAGGGATCGTGGGAATTACAATAGGAATATTGGAAATTACAATTCGTTTTATTTGGAGGTCTTTTTGTGGTTCTTTAGTGAATCTTTTAACGACTTTGTAAACTTTGTAAGCGGATGATCCTGTGGGCTTATGTGGGTTTTTCATCAGGACTATTTGTAGATCCTGTGTGTCTCTTTTGGTGGTTTGGCTTAGAAGTCTCGGGGGCCTTTTTGTGAATCTGTTAATGCAACTTCGGGTATGTCCAATGTGAATTAAAACTTGGAGCTTCTTGTGGTAGTTTTATAGGATCCAAAGCGCTTTAGTCTGCTAATCCCTTTAGTTTTCCAGCTTCTCTAAGAGAAATTAGATTGTTGTTTTCCCACTGACCACCCTTCGTTGCAATGTAGGTCGTATCAAATCAGCTTAATAGACCGTCCGACCACTTTAAAATCTGTTGCTCGACCGAGAAGACCCTCGACTCAACGATGGGACGGGAGCCACTGTTTTCCAGTTCATCTCCTTGGCAATTTCGCACTTCACTTGACAGGACTGCAGAGGAAGGGCAGCCAAATCAAATTTGCAAATTGAAATGTTAACTGCAAAACACTTTGTACACCAGCCCAGCCCGGCCGGTTCAGGTGCTTTGAAGGGGCCGCTCAACAGGCTTGCCTGCTCCTCCCTCCCCTCTAACCAATCCGACGGGCGACCTTGTCATAAATTCGCCCAGCAAACTTATCGTTCGATAACAAAAATTTACAACTACTTTTTGTTGGCGAAAGTTGCTACCGCTCGATGGGCTAATAAACCCGCCTGGCTCCCATCAACCAGCGGTAGTTTTGGGCACCTTTAGCCTGGCTAAGCCGCCTTATTGGTGGCCAGGTTCATTGAATCCCTGTCGATACCCAAATGTGGCAATGAAGAAGCCAAAACTTTCTAATACCCACATTTCCCGCCACCCGCAGAGTACCCCAAGAAGATATTGCAATATTGCCGGAAATATGATTTCCAAGGTTTCCGTTCGTCGGTCTTCCTTCAGTACCACATAATGCTCAGCGATCCGGCGGAAATTCAGGTGAGTAGAAGGCTTACATAAATGAAAGGCTTATTCATCAGACTCTTAACCATCCCAGAACATGCTGTCGAGCTCGTCGCTGCTGTACAAAGAACATTTGTATTCGTTTTTGCGGCCTTGGCTGGGCGACGGCCTGCTCACCAGTTCCGGGGCCCGCTGGCTCAAACACCAGAAGCTCTACGTGCCGGCGTTCGAACGGACGGCCATCGAGGGCTATCTGCGGGTCGTGGCCGATGTTGGCGGGCGTTTTGTACAAAAACTCAACGAACTGGCGCCGACCAATGCCGCATCGACGCTCTTCGATGCCCAGGAGCTGGTCGGAAAGTGTACTCTGGATATTGTGTGTGGTAAGTGAGTGTGTGTGTCGGGAAAAACTTTACGCATTTGTCATGTGGATGTGGTGGGGGTTGAGTCGGTTTCGGTGGCTTTAAAGAGTCGCTTCTGCTTATTTTTATAATTTATTGCGGTGTCCTTCCCCCAACTGCCTGTCCGATCAGGTGGTGGCTTTTTCTATAAATAAGATTTATTGTACGCTAGCAGACAAAGCTAGATGGAGCAGAACTTGGACTTTTAGATACTCTACACTTGCAGTTGGTTGTGGTCTCGGGTATTTCCGGTCAAGAAAAGTTTTACCCTTTGAAATCTAACCAGACACAATGAATGATTAGGTAATGAATATTTTTTATCCTCCAGCAAAAGCTGAATCAAATTTAAGTTGAAATCAAACATTCCCTAAACTTTACCCTTTTTTAAGAACAGAATCGGTAATGAATATTTCCCAGAAAATAACGTCAAGATCAGCATAGAAATTATGGTCCTGTAGTCATTTAAATTGTCACGAACAGGCGAATAAATATTGTTCTAAAAAGGAGTTAAATTATTGCCCCGAAGTGGGATAAATAAAACAACCGATATCCTCATAAAAAAAATTGAGTGAAATGGGATTAAAAATTATTAAGTCGATTAATTTCTAGGATTTCAGGTTTTTAAAGCCACGGACTTCTAGTCTAGAATATTTAGGATTCCATTTCCAGAAATTGTTTTAATGCGAATATATTCTAACCAGATCAGAATAGTTTCCCTAACCCAATAAATCAACAACAGGAATCCATAAAGCTTTGACCCATTCAGCCATCACGCTAGCTGATATGCCGTACCTAAAAGGGCCGTCTGCAAAATCAGACGGAAGTGGATGAGAGCGCTTAAAACTTTGACTATATATAAATTCTTTTTCCTCTTTCCGTGGTGCCCGCGGGGGCGAAATTGAATTCGTAGAAAACGCCACTGGGATTGCGAGCAACTCGTTGGACGACGAGCCCTCGGATTTGCATAGCGCCATCACTGAGTGAGTTAAATTTGATATATTTGCTCGGATATTTTAAGAAACTGATAACCCCATCCATCCATCAGCCTCTGCGATGTGATCCAGGCCCGGACTTTCAGCATTGTTAAGCGTTTCGATGCGTTGTTCCAATTGACGCCTTACTACATGAAGCAGCGCCGGGCCCTCCAGATGCTCAAGAGGGAAATGGCGAAAGTGAGTTGTAGATAAAAACCAAATAATGATGTTGAGGGAACCTCGATTCGTTCCGCCAGATTATCAGCCAGCGACGTGGACAGCTGGCCGACGGAGGCCAGCCCGAGGGCAAGAACTCCTTCCTCAACTGCTTGCTGAATGCCAAGCTGGACGGTCGCCCGCTCAAGGACAGGGAGCTCATCGAAGAGCTGTCCACATTCATTTTCACGGTAAACCGGAGACCACTTAGCCCCGCCCTGCAAATCATTCGCTGTCTACGTTTCCAGGGCCACGATCCGGTTGCAGCGGCCATTTCGTTTACCCTCTACACCCTCTCCCGCCACCCTGAAGTCCAGCAGAAGGTCTACGCCGAGCAGCAGCAGCTGTTCGGCCAGCAGCCCCAGACAGCGGGCAGTGGAACCGCCGTTGATTGCCAGAGCCTCCAGCAGATGCGCTACTTGGAGTTGGTCATCCGTGAGACGCTGCGTCTGTTTCCGGCGGTGCCCTTGATTGCGCGCACCAATCGCAAATCCATTGAAATCAGTGAGCTCAGTCGCGGCGACGTCGTGGGTGTCAACTTTCGATTTCATGGCTGCCTTTTTTGCCACTTGCAGATGGCACTAAGGTGGCCAAGCGAACCACCGTCATGATGTGCCTGCTGGCCATGGGCTACAATGAGCGATACTTCGATGAGCCCTGCGTCTTCCGACCCGAACGCTTCGAGGCAGCCAACCAGAAAGACGCTGACGGCATTGAGGCCTTCAAAAGTGTGCCCTTCAGTGCCGGCCCCAGGGGCTGCATAGGTAAGTTCACCCTGCCAGCCCTTCATGGGGGTTTCCTAGCAACCTCTCAGTGGGAGGCCACTATCCTGCTTATTTGGTTAGTAGGGAGTAGGAGCTGTTGGCGGACTGGCTGGCCTTCAATGACTCGTGCCAGACTCACCTTCGGTCAATTGGCTGCCCGTCAATCATTCATTGAGCGCCTGCCGGCGTCTGTCTAACGCAGACTCACCGGCTCCCCAGCTCCTGCTCTTTGCACCGCAGGGCCTTGGTTAGTTGGTGAGTGATCCAGCTCCAGCCTCGGTCTCATCTTCTTTGCCCATCTAGGTCAGGTCGTTAGCTCTTAGGGAAGCTCTCCTTTATTTATTGCCTCACGAATCTTGGAAGCGAAAAAGAAAAGCTCCCCTGACTGCTGAGGGTTCCTCGGCTTGTCTCTTAACACCTGATCACCAGACTCTTGCTGATCCTTGTCTTTTTCGATCACTGACTGGCCGTTGTCTGCCTTAAATGTTTGAAAAAACTCACTTGCATTTGATCTTGCAGCCGCGAAGTATGCAATGCTGGAAATGCAGCTGCTGGTGTCTTTGATCGTGCGGCACTTTGAGATTTTGCCAGCGGTGGACGGGCTACGTGCCGGAATCAACGACCACACACGAGAGGACTGCGTGCCCGAGAGTGAATACGATCCGATCTTCAATATACGAATCACACTGAAGTCCGAGAACGGCATACAAATCCGTCTGCGAAAGCGAGAATAAAACCAAGCCCCAAAATTGCGGGAGAAGGAGAAGTTGGATTTCTTTATTGGTCAGAATCGTTGCTTGAGGATAAGGGGCACACCATTGAGGGACTTGATGGTGATGGGCATATGCAGCCTCAGGTCGTGGCCGGCGGGTTTGTGGCGGCAATCAAACAAGTCCGCGAAGCTTTGGTTGGAATTCGGGGCCGGTAGGATTTCGAAGTTACGCAAAAGCTTCGACAAAGTCACCTTCAACTCCAGCATGGCGAACTTTTGGCCTACAAACGAGAAATATACAGATTCCAACAGAACCACGTTTTCAAGTGGAATAACAAACCAATGCAATTGCGGGGTCCCGCGCTGAAGGGCACGAAATCAAAGGCGCTGCCTTGGGCGCGTCCGGATTCCTCGAAGCGCTCCGGCCGGAATTCAAAGGGTTCGTCGTAGTGGTGCGGATTGTGTCCAATCGCCAGGATAGGCAGGGCCATGGCGGTGCCCTTAGGCACATGTTTTCCAACTGTTCGAGAGACGATAAAAAAAAACTCAAACCTCGGACCATCCACGGCGTATGCGCAATTTCTGGCACTCACGAATGGTGGCGTCCTCCTTGGCCGTGCGGAAAATCAGCGGAACGCTGGGAAATATACGCAGCGTCTCTTTGATGACCAATTCCAGATACTTCATATCCTGCAGCTGCTCGAACGTCGGGTCCTGCAGCCGGGCATCGCCAAACAGCCGCCTCTGCTCCTCGTAGGCCAGCCTCTGGGCACGCGGCGTCTGCGCCAGACAATAACCGGCAAAGGTGATGGCCGAGGCCGTCGTGTCGTGGCCCTTTAAAGGCAAAAAGGTGGTTGGTTAAACTCTGCCGCTTGCCCTGCCCTTGTGCCTTAGCTCACCTCGAACATGAACGTGGAGACCTCCTCGCAGATTTCCTGGAACGTCATCGGCTGGCCGTCCAACTCGGCGGTCAGCAAGTTGTCCAGAAAGGCCATTTTCGGCCGCTTAGCATCCAAAGCCTCATCGTCCCTGGCAGCTGCCTTGTAGCTCTCCGTTTTCAGCAGCTCCCGCCGGTTTTCTATGATCTGGGAACAAGCATTCAACTTGACTTCGCCAGTTGTCTGCTGCCGATTGCCTTACCGTTTTGTATTCAGCCCTTAGAATCGACAGAGCTCGCTCCTGGATTCCGTACCATGAGGACATCCTGAAAAAGGCATCCACCCGCTTGAAGGCCGAGAATCCCCGGGCGGCTATCACATTGCCCATGTCATTGATGGCCTTGACCATGGGCGACGGCTTGCCCTCAATGCTGTTCACCCGCGTGCCCATTGCGGTCTCTGCAACCAAACCATAAAGTCAGTCGTCCAAGGTCTTTTCGGAAGGCTGGTGGGTCCTCACCGCAAATCACGTCGATGGTGCTGCGCGTGACCAACTCCTGGAAGTCCACTAGCCGGCCGCCGGCTGCCTCCTGGGTTAGCAGGCCAACAAACCTGGTGTTCGTCTCGTTAATCACATGCAGGAAGTCCTTGAGGATGCGAAAGTGGAACGACGGGGTAATCAGCTTGCGCCGCTGGCTCCAGTGGTGCCCGTTGCCCGTGAGCAGCCCGTTGCCCAGCCAGGGATACATCATGAAGTACGGATCATATTTATAGGCCAGCGCGCTGCTGCTGAAAATATGCTAAAAATCGGGCCCGTTAGTCGCTGGCGGGCAAGGGCCGGTGATCCGGTCCACTCACCTCGACGAACTTAGACTCGATGAAGAAAATGTAGGGCATGGGACCCGCGTAGGCCCGGAAGTTCTTGTAGTTGTTCTCCATGTACCAGCGGTAAAGGTTCTTGAAGTTGGCTGAAACACACAAACCCACAGACCATAATCAGAAATTGGAAAGACAGTCAAGGTGGTAAGATAGGGACGATCGAGGAGGAAACCGAGGTCCGCAGATATTTAATCAGACATTTCCAATAAAGAAAGCCTCAAATTTAAAACAAGAAACAAAGAAAACGGCAGGATTGCCTGTTCGACGATCAGCGATAATTTGATCCAACAGGCAAATTACACAGTTTAGGGAGAAGTGCTCACTGAGATCTACAATAAGCTAGGGGCCATCTGAGAAACTCGTTAACCCCAAGCAATCAAGCGGCTGAGCGATAAAATCGAAGCAGCCGCTCTGGCAACTGCTGAGCGATAAGCGATTTCGCCCAGCTCAGTCTCGCGGGAGGGATCGACGCTTTCTTCTTAGAAAATACTTGAAAGAAGGACTTGAACGAAAGGAGACAGTGAAACTCTCTCCCTTTCCCTCTCCTATTGCCTGACAAGGCAAAGCTTCGCTGAGTTTTCGATGTTCGATTAAATTTTATTTGGATATCAGCCAGCGCGTCAATGGAAATTCTTTTGCCGCGATCCTAACCAATATTCTAGTGCTCCTTCTGGCCATGTTCCGCGAGGTATTGGACCAGTCTCACCACATAATCAGGAGTGGGTGGTGGCGTGGGCAAGGCCTCGCCCTCCGGATGATAGCCGTGCTCGTCGGCCGTGTAGGTGATCGTGTACTGATGCCCATCATGGGGGTCAGTCCAAGAGAAGCTGCCATGCTGATTGCCGTGCTCATCGCCGCTGGAAGTGATCTTCACGCCGTTGGTGAGCTCAAGCTCCGTGTCGAAGCCGTCGTGGCGAACATCGGACTTCTGGTGGACCACGTCGGCCTCTTCGTTGGCCACAACGAAAGCCACGAGCACGCACAAAACCAGCTAAAGGGGGCGGGCGAATCGATCGGATCAGGCAATTAAATAAATCACAAGGACTTTTGTTCGGTTGACTTACGACTTTGAACATTTCGAATAACACAAGCAAAACACTGATGCACAACCGGCCGGGTTTTCGGCTATTTATACAAAAAAACTGTTTAACTGCCGCTAACCGTTAAATGGCAAGAGTGCGCCAGACTGCAGACTGGTTGCCGAATAACCCGTTCCCATTTTATTGATATGCAGAGCAAGTAATTTGCCAACGCTCGAAATTTCTACTTCTCGATTTGCTATTCTTATTTTCGGCAGCAAATTTGATACACGAACCTGTCGCCATGAAGAGCAAAGAACAGCGAATCTGACTAGGGCGGGGCTCGCTCTAAAAAGTATAAAAGCCCGGGTTTATCTAGCAGCCAGCATCAGTTAAGAGTTTCCAGCGATAGCAAAACCCCAGAACCCAACAAAATGTTCAAAATTGTGAGTTACCCTGACCAAATCAAAGCGGAGCTTCATAAACTCCCCGGACTTTCTTGCAGATCCTGATCACTGCCCTGCTTGGCCTGGCCGCTGCCGGTGACAGCCACGGCGACGATGTGCACGCCGATGTCGTGAAACTAGAGTCTGACGTGCGTCACGACGGATTCAATTATGCCTTGGAAACCAGCAACCACATCAATCAGGAGGCCAGCGGGGATGAGCACGGCAATGTGCATGGCAGTTTTGAATGGGTGTCGCCGGAGGGTGAGCATGTGAAGGTTAGCTACACTGCCGATGAGCATGGCTATCATCCGGAGAGTGCTCTTCTGCCCACCCCGCCACCAGTTCCCGAGGCGATCCTGAAGGCCATTGCCTACATTGAGGCGCATCCGCCTCATGACGACGACCACCACGGCCATCACTAAAGAATCGATTTACAAATAGATAAACTCCCCGCCCCCTTTCTCGTCATAGCCTGTAAGTTTGAAGTTTTCGCAAAACCCTTCGGGTTTGCCTAAAAATAAAAGCAATTAAAAAAAAGACTCAAATTTCCATTCTTCTGACAAACGGTTAACTGTTAATTTTGAACCGGTTGCCAAGCTCATCAACAATAACATCAGGGAAACGAGTTTAGTCACAGCTTCTAAAATTCACCCGATTAACATTAATTTGTCGACCTTGATCTTGAGTCGCAACATGCATGTGGTCAGTCAGCAAGGCAAGAGGGTGAGGGAAGGGGGAGAGGGTTCTACTGAGCGGGAAATTGCATGCCACAATTAACCCGTCACGCATCCAAGGCGGCCTCGAAACAAGTTTAGTAGCCGCTTTAATGCTTCTGTCAGCTGCAAGTTGCTAGCAAATAGCAAACACAACTTTACTACGAAGTTCTTGTGGTTAGTCTAGGGTTGGGGAAAGTTTAAAGTTTATCAGCATTGAGGAGCAGCTCAAAAATGATCATCAATTTCAATTATAATCCAGTCAGCCCTTAACATAAAGTTTTGCCGATATTTATTTGAACAGAACTCATCTTAAAAGAGTTAAGAGCATAAAATTAAGGAAAATTGGCAGATTACAAATGATATAGTATTATTTAGGCAGCTCCACAGATCTCTACGGTTTTAGCACATAATATGAGATATATAGAATAGAATATATCGCCAATATGCGAAATAATTTAAAATAGTTTGTTCTGAATATTAAATCCGACTTTAAGGGGAGCTTTGACGGGATAAACCAAATCAAGCATAAAAAATACTTTCTTTTCTTTGTTTAAGTAAAAAATCTTCAACAATAATTCAACTAATCTTGTTTAACATGAGCTCCACAGAGAAACGGCTTTAAAGCTGAATTAATTTTTGTATAAGAAGAATAAATTAGTTCAATTTTTTTAATCGCTATACGCCAAAAGAGGAGTGAAGTTCTTTAACCCAGAAAAGCAGCGATGATTGAAAAGTTTTCCTCACACTTCTGCTTTCGCATTTTAATGAAAAAACTAATCATTGAAATTTATTTAAAAAATAAATGTTCTTCGTTTATTCTCCTCGTTTTAATTGGTGGTGATTCCGTAGAAATTCCTTATAATAAATTTAAAGCCTTTCCTTCTCTACAAAAATCACCATTTGTGAGCATTTAATTGACTGTTTAACGAAAAATATATAAACTTCCTGATAAACATCGCAAATGTTTTTTCTGCTTAATTGGTTTTGGGTCCGATCTGGCTCTGGCTGGTTGGCCCACAAATTGTTGGATTCCAAAATAATAATATCATCATTTATGGAATCAAACCTGCTCTTTCTATTTATTGTTTCCAATAAAAAAGCTGAGCACACAGCCAAAATTGAATGCCAAAAGGCGCCAAGTAAAATAATTCAAAGACTTAAACAAATGACAGCAGGCACTCCATGAAATCGTTTCTTTCTTTCTCTTGCCAAAACAAATTAGCACTCCCGCCCATCGACAAGGGCTATAAACACAAATATAAAACTTCAACTTAATTATTTTCAAATGTCAGCAAATGCCGGCGGTGTTAAGAACAGCGGCTTTATCACTCACCCTCTGGGGTGATGCCCAAATCCAGAATGCTGCCGAACACCGGCCAGGACTTGGGGCCCCCGAACTGCGAGTCTATGGGCTTGATAATCCGAAAGTAACGCTCCACATAAAAATACAGGGCAATCACTGCACTTAACCCGAGCAACACGAGAGACCACATTGTAAGTTTTCACGGCGAGAAATCACGATGAACTGCGGGTCTCGCAAGTGGGTCGCCCAGGGTTTATCAATAGCCGCGTAGTCTATTGCACTAGTCGGAGAATAACGCACCTCATATGAGTAGTTGGAGGGTTTAATTTGTGAGCATACGAATAATTGATGTGATTAGCAGCTCAGCGGGTGGCGGGGCGGCGTCTGCCAAGTTGGATTGTGTAATTTATAAAGATGGAAAATCATTTAATCAATCAAAAGTTCGCAGTTCAGGGAGCCAAAGTTCAAACAAACTTTCCCGGACCAAGTTCAAGTCTACTGAGCCGTAACACAACCTGTTCGGGTTCGATCAAGCAGAAAATCCTTGGATGCCGCAACAATTTCCAAAGGTTAGATCTCGATATCTCTCAAATGATCTACGCCCAGATATATTTAACAGAAGGAGCTTGCCTCAAAGTGACGAGACTGTTCAGATCAGCAACAAATCAAACACAAGCCCAGCCAGGAGCATTTCCTATTAAGATCATTCTGTGTTAAGAGCCAAAGAGTTAAGATCCAGTGTTAAGAATCCATGCTCAGAATTTATGTTAAAGTGCCAGGCTCAGATCCCAAGGTCCCATGTCAGATGCTATGTTTAGATTTCATTTTAAGATCCCATTTACAGTTGGAACTAAGTTCCGACAAAGTTAAGAACCGATTGTCGGCCAAAAGCAAATAAAATGTCTGTGGCAATTTAAAGATCTAGGCGAGATTGAGGCCTACCAAGTTCCCTCAGTAAAAACGATCTAGAACTTGTGGTCAGTCAGAAAAACCATCGATTAAAGGAAGTTCACCCAACCCAAGCCCGCCCCGCAACCTTGGAGTCTTTGATCTTTAACTGCGCCCTAACTAAATCCAGTGAGGAATTAGTTTCCATTCCACTTCTGTAGATTTCTATTGCTATTCTTAACCAACAACTCAATCCCAACTCGTTAACCTTTAATAACAAATTAATCAATCAACTACCAGATTTTCTGTTTCAGTTACTCACCCAGCAATTTCTGCTGGGGTTTTGCGTTGGCAAATTCTATCACTTTCAGAGCACCTTTGCTGACATACCAAAGATCTTTAAGTGGCAGCGAAGCTGCTTAACCTGAAATCCCAAGAATTTCTTTGGTCTGCCTTCCCAGTCAACGCTGCCGGTGATTCTTGACGCCTCCTAAAGCCGAACAGAAACTGCAGTTGTAATTTATTTAAGTTTAATCGGTTTCACAAATAATAAATTACAGGGCGACAAAGTTGATTGAAACCGGATTGACAATTAGTTCAATAATTTCTGTTCAAATTGCTGCCAATCCAATGACCTTATTAGAGAGGTTTCCCTGCCAATTTTGCAAGTTTGTTGCAAGCCACTACATTTTTATTTTTAAAAGCTTTGACTGTTCAGCAGTCTACGATCAATTTAAGATCTTAGCTAAGCAAGGCGCACTGTCAGTCGGAGACAAATCTCTCGCCTTCTTCCTAAGAGTTCCAGCATCTTTGTCGCCATTGCGGAGATTTCATTAAAAGTTTCGTTGATAAAAGCCCAACTGGAAGGATAGGACGAGCCCTCGTGTTTGCTTGCCGGCCTGTGATAAATTAACATTTTCGTTTAGTGAAATTAAACTAATGACTTTTCAAATGCCATCAGAAGGAAATCATTTACCGACCCCAGCCCCGGTGCCCATCTATCGCCCTAATGAAATGTCTAATGATGAACAATGTGCGAGGACGATGGCAAAAATGTAATTACATAATGACTGCTGCGGTGAGAGCCGCCTGCTTAATCCTCTCGCCTGCCTCAGCTTCGACAGGGGCCCCAGCCTAGACGCGGGCGGAGCGGGGCTCATTTTGACGGATGCTAATGAAAGTGCAGCTTGGATTGCCGGCAACATACGCAGCCTCTGCCTGGCGGTAAATATTTGAGCCGCAGCAACATAAATTTGTACATGTCATGAGCTTAATGAACAGCCCGGCAGTGCCGGGCTGCCGAGCATTTTCCGAGTTGTTGTTTGCACTTTGGATTCCTCAATGCATTCAACGCACAGTCGTCGCCAGTAGCCAGCTGGCCGGCCGGACTGGTTTGTTGGCAGATGGCAGCTCACAGGACCTTGGGGCAAAGTGAACAATGTCCGGCCGGCAATTGGCTGCATTATGTAAAGTAATTCCAACGAAATCGACTGGCTGCCAGTGGAACGGATTAATTAGAATAAAATTGGTTCAATTGTGGTTATGCAATGTCGATTAAAACAATTTAATAACAAAATAGACTTAATATCGGAAGTAGGCGATTCCCTGGGCAAGTGTCGTTAAAATGGGATCGGCCATCCAAATTGTATCGAAAGCAACGCCAGTGCATTAATTAAACTAATTGAATACCTTACCGAATGTAACAATAGAACCATAAATAATTGCATAAATCACGAGCAAGGCAAATACAAAGAAGGAAAATATTTATATAATTCAATGGTTTTTATTGATCGATTTGTTAAAGTTGCTAATGATGACGAACCGAGGCGAACCGGCAGCGATGATGCGAACGGCCATGAATTATGAACAGGATTTCCATCCACTCGGCATTCGCAGGGGGCGAGGAAGGCGGGCGGTGGGCTTGGTGGCAGATGTTTTGCCGTTCACTTGCCAAACTTGAGGCCCACTGAAGCGGAAAGAAAAGCACAGAAATCACGAGCATTACTCAATAAGAAACCAATTAAGAATTTTCACTATTCAATGACAATTAATTAAAAAACTTCTGCCCGCCGCTTACCCGGATTCGTGCGCACGCTCTTCATTTTTGTCGGCTTCTTGCGGACATCGGCGGAATTGAGACTGCAGCCGCTGGTCCCGGCCCCGTGAGTGTCGATTTGCATTGACTCATCGCTGTCGCTGGCCTGGCTCTTGATTGCCTTCTTCAAGTTGATCAGCTGCAAAACACACACCACACCCAATTAAACGCTGGGCCCACACGAATCGTGGGTGGCTGGCTCACCTCCTGTTCGATGCGCTCTTTGTTGAAAAGTCGTTTGGACTTCTCACCGTTGGCGTATTTAATCTGCAGGTCGATGCAGTCGGAGACGCCGTCACAGGAATTGACCCAGGCCTGCAAAGTCTTGACAATTTCCGCCGTATAGCCGGGCGGAATGTCCCTGCCCTGGGCGTACTCAATTTCCAGGATGCGCGTATTCTGAAACAGTTTTCCGTGTATTATATCTAAAAGAAAGAGACACACAAATGCGGTTAGTTCTTGGCCCATCTAAGCGCCTTAGAAAGCATCAACTTAAAAGAAAATTTCCCCAGCACTTGGACCTAATTGGCCCCAACGAAGTCGCTGCCCTGCCACTGCCGCCGAAGACGTTGAGGACGATGATGAGGGGGAATACAGTGAATGGTTTGCCTTTGAATGCCATACACTCGGACAAATTTGCAAAGTTTAACTAACCGAGGACGTGCAGGCAGGCAAGCAGGCAGCGACCTGGCCAGCCAGCCGTGTGACGAGCTTTTAAAATGCATTTCAGTTGCCGCAACGAATGCACGACCAATTTGCGGCCACTCGCAGTGGCTTGCTTGGCAAGTACAGTCACGTCAAAAACTGAGAGCGCTTGTCTGAGCCAAACACCAACAAGTGGACGAAAGCTCAACGCTCCGCGGGAGGGTTGAGGTCGACTTGGCACACCAAAAGTGTTTTTGATGCCAAACTTTCTTGCTCCACTCAAAACCGAATTTGTACTGTTGCTTTTTCACATAAGCACGGTTAGTTTGTCGCTTGTTTTGATTCGAGTTTAAGTAGTTTCTTATTTAATTACTCAGGCACTTTATTAAATTAACAGCTGCGAACTGGCGGTTTGTCAGGGTTGATTTGACTCAAGTACAGTTGCCTCAGGACAAGCGTAGTTTGCTTGGGTAAGACGCCAGCGAATGCAGGCGATTCTATCAGTTGGTCTGCTATCCGAGAATGGCAAGCGCTCGGTATTCCAATAGCCCAAGTACAGTTGCCTCTCTAGACAACCAGTTCGTCAATCAAGCTGAGAGTCTAGAACACTGATGAGGACTAGTTAAATTAAAAAAGGATTTTTGCCACCTTCCTTTCCGTTTTACATCCGCACTCCAAGGGCCAAGTACAGTTGCCACATTGAAGCGTTAGTTTCCGCCGCCATTTTGGTGGTTTGCTATTAATTATGCTGATTAAAATTGAAACTAGTGGCTGGAAAATATTTAAACTGCCCCTCCGCCGGACCCTTTGAAAGCCATTTATGGGTTTTTGAGAATTTTTATTGCCGCTGCTGCACAAACGGTGGCTTAAATGATTAGCAGTTGCTGTTATTTTGTTAGCCAGAATATCCCCACCCCCGGGCCAATTTGAAAGTATCGTTGTCGATGTAACCAACCAATTACCCAAATCCCCCGACAGTAAGCCGATAAATGCAATTTGATGGTTGGGCAGAATTGAAAGCGATTTTGGATGTAATTAATTTGAAAACGCTGCAAAATATGTCCAGGGATGCGCCGCCCTTTTGATACTTTCAGAGGACTTAAAATTTATAGTCGGAGCTTATGAAATTTACTGTGGGTTTGAGCCACACAAATGTCAGCCACCAGCCGGCAACTGTCAGATGTTTGCTCCTGCAAATATCAATTGATAAATCGCAGTTGGCAACACTGAACACGAAGCAAGGACTTCCAAACTATTAAAGTGACTGCCGCCGAGCTGATGATCCTAAGACTTTAAGTACTTTTTTGGTGGGCAAACAAGGCAGCAAAGCAAACTGAACTTGACTTTATGATGTTGGACGGGGCGGCGGGTTCCTAACTGGGCGAAAAGTAAGCCAGAAAGGCCGGGGCGAGGACGGGGGCGGCGGGGCTGTGCGGACAAAGTTTTGTATTTATGGCCAAAATGGAGGACTTTCCTCATAAATATTCACTTAAAGATATGCAAAGGCATAAGTGAGGCTGTGCCTGGGTAACAAATTAGATTTAATTTATGATTTACACGCCCACAAAAAGGGGGGAAATTGAGTTTCCCCCCACCGACCTCCCGGCGTGTCCTGCAGTCGGCCTCTTACACTTGTCAGATTGAATTTCACGGTGGGAGGCCTTCATTCACTTGCCACTCTCGTAATTAGTTGAGAAGTGCGGAAATTTATTGAATTTCCACGCCCTCGAGTATGCAACAAATAATTGAGAACACAAAAAACCCACTGAGAGGGAAAGAGAGCGAGAAAAACAGGAGCTGGGGGGAGGATAACAAGGGAAGCCCAATCAATCATTTAATGGATAAGGAAGAGATTTACACACTGGGTGTGAATATTTTTTTTAAGGAAATTTCTTACAAAATTTGCATATGGAAACTCTTTGTTTAGACTGTACTTCAAAGGCAGCAGAACAGGGAACCGAAATTCAAATCAAGAGAACCACTTTCGGTTTTTGATTTGTTTTTTTTAACTAAAAGCTTTGAAAGGATTTAAAAATAAAGGGAGAAACGTCTTAAAGTTTTTAAAGCTTAAACCGAACTTTCTATTCAAAATCAAATTATTTTTTTTATGCTGACGGATTAAATTCTCGTTTCTTGGCCTCTTCACAGATTTACGTTCATTAGTTACCCTTCAAGTTACTCCCCTTGGAAGCTCAGGTCTTCGACGAAATTGGGTTCCATTAAGATCAGTTGGTTTGGTGTCCTATCTAAGGTTCTTTCGAGGCTGTTTGTGGTCATCGACGCTACTCATCAGCTTAGCTTTCCATTCTCCACTTCTTGAAATACCTTTAATTTTCCTCAAATCATAACTCATATTTTTGGCCCACTGTGCCTGCGGCGCGGTGAGGCGGGCAAGGCGCCGTCGACAAGGCCGCAAGTGCTGAAACTTTGCGGCAGTTTTGGCGTTGACATGCCGCTTCGGTCTGAGGTTTTTTTGCGGCCGTGTAACCACAGGCTGGGCCACATTCCGCCCGCCACCCAGCGCCGGTTGTAGGCTGTTGTCATCATCCGCATTTCGGGTATATACAAATTTATATTTGCTGTTTGGCTGGTGCGATTGTGCAGAGCGTGAAATTCAACGCCCAAACAATCCATCAAGCTTATTCGGTGCGTCAGAAATGAGCCTGAAAATTGACGTGCGACCAAAACGAGCATAAAACTGCCCTCCCACCCCCTGATTTTCCCAAGGAAAAATGCGTGTGCGCGTGTCTCCCACAATCGAAGTAAATTGGAAAAATATTTTATCCACTAATACAAATTGCAATTCCGAGCTATTTTAATTAATTTCCACTCCCATTCGCTGGGGCCCACCGGTCCCTTTGCCTTGCTGCAACTCTGCTGCGTAGGAGGGGGCGGTGGGCGTGTGTCGTTGACAACCCTTTTGTGGGCAGGACTGCTGTGCCAGCGGCAACTTTGCCCATCAATAGCGACAAAGAAGCAAGCCAATGTCAGAGCAACAAAAACCGAAAACTTTCCACCTAAAACTGCACGGGCCCAGGGACTGCAAGCTGCCCGGCCAGCCAGGGAGGCGGGGCTGCGCGGCAACGAGTTCGCCAGATTGTTGGCCAGCTGACGGGCCATCAAATTCAGCGGCCCCGAGACACCCGGACACATTCTGCCCTCCCTACAAAACATGCCCCCCTGACCAACTTCCCGGCGAGAGTTTGGCCAGTGCAGGCCGAAGGGAAGCATAAAATTCACAGAGAATTTCGGGCAGACGGGAATCGATGGCGGCCGAGGGACGAATGCGTTGCGTTTAATGAAACTAGAAAGCCGGAAACCACGCATCGGCAGGCGGTGATGAACCGAAGAGGAAACTTTGAGAGCCTTTCCTTGGCAGAGTTTCGATGGCATAAAGCTGAGGATCCTGACAGTTTAATCTTGCTTTCTTCGACGGCTCATATGAAACGACAGGCAAGCCGATTTGCTTTTTGATCTTGTTTTCCATTCAGATTGTTCAATAAGGAGTCAGCGGTTAGCTGGGCGTCTGTTCATAGATCCTCAGATCTGAAAAGCAAGCGGTGAGGGAAGTCTTCCATGTTCTGGGGGACACAGGTGGACCCTTGGGTTTAATTCTTAGTTTGAGAAGCTGACGAAGCCAAGATTAAATTTCTGAGAGGTTTGTCCAAAAAGCTGCAAGTCTTTGTGAAGGGGAAAAGAAGCCCAAAGAAGACAGCAAAAAGATGCTTGTTATCTTTTAGAAGCTTTAGTATTTTGGGTCTGTAAAACGGCCAAAATGCAGAAAAAGTCCATTAGGAAAATTGTTCCACTTTTAGGGAACAAAATCTGGATTTCAAATAAGTTTTTCCCAATTTGGCAAAACAAAAAAAACTTGAAAGGTTCGCCGTGGAACTGAAAATGGAAAACGCATGCCCATCGAATTCATGGCACGCAATTTGTGTTTTTTTTGGGGGGGAGTTTCCCAGTGTCGAGAGGCATCACCGCTGGGCCGTCCGGCGTTTGCGGCTGGCGATGCAAATAACCCATTCGCATGTGCAAATTAGAATCAGCAAGGGGAAGCCATGAATATATGCGAAAAGGCAGCGAGAATGGGAGAGATTGAAGTTCAGATTTCGCCGACAGCAGCTCCGGGAAAAACAGCGGGACTCGTGTTACCGACACGGCCACTTTGGGTTTCCATTTTGTATTCAAATCGAACAAAGGACGGGATGAGTGGCTGTGAGTGATTGGGGCGCGGGGCGGGGCGAATCAATCTGAAAGCGCCGGGATCTTTGGGCCGCGAGGCGGACTCAAATGCTCGGCTTACTGAATTTCAATTATAAAAAGCATTTAATTACCCGGCCCCCCCTCATAGAGGCTCGAGTGCTGGGAGAGACAAATGAGGCTCTAATGGCCAACCTGCAGGCTGAATTGTCCTGCCATCTGTCTGTTTGCTTGGCTTGGCCCCACGCAGTTTTTTGTTAACCAAAAAAACGACCGGCATTAATGACACGCAGCGCCCAAAAAGATAAAACAACAACAAGAACACAAGCCCCGAACAGTGGGGGAGAAAAATGGGGACCCCCGCCACTTGACCCCGTCGCTAATGGCGGCTTATGGTCGGGAACTCTGCCGGCATCTCCATCGCCATCGCCATCGCCATCAAGTTGTGATTTCAGATTACAGAGCTAATAGTGCGCACAGTGGGCTTAAAACCAAGAGTCATGGCCTGAAATTGGATAGTCGGAGGGGGGAGGCCTGTAAGGCGAGCCGGCGTGGCTAATGAAACAACAAAAAAGTTAATGAGTTTCACGTCAAGGGGAAGGGAAAAAGTAAAACTGTCATCTCATTTTACCCTTACCCTTCCGTGTTTACCCTGAAGAGAGGCAAACGAAATTAAACAACTTTTTGGTTGTGGGTGTTCGACTCCTTTACGAAGTTTTTCACACTTCCAAGGAATTTCTCTCAGGCTCTAAAGTTCATGGAAGTAGGGAGGGAAGTGAGAAGGACCAGAAGGGTAAAAGGGACTGTCCTAAAATCTTCGCCAAGAAGTTTCCCAAAATACCTTTCAAACTCTAAGTACTTCACAGATTTTCACCACCTCCTCTCCTATTTCTTTAGAGCCCTTTGGAGATTTCTTGCTCGACGATTTTACCCTCAGGGGTCTAAAACTCTAAACGTCGATCGTTTCGTCCCACTGTGCGCTGTCGGGCGAATCGTTCGCTCCACCTGTCTAGGGTGTGCTGGGGCATGTTGATGGCTCAATGATGTCTATCATAACATAAATCTTTGTCACCGCTGCCGCCCAGCAGGGGCGCCCTAGATTACCAGGACTATTTAGCCAGGCTGGAGGGAGCGCCGACGGTGGATGAGAGGCCGCTTTGGTTAATTTATTTGCTTGTTGAATCCTCGCACAACGAGAGGAGCTGAGCAGATTTGCGCGAGATTCAAAAGCAATTAGACGGCTGCCCCGACCTCGGGTATTTGCAGGCCTTTTGGTTAATGGCAACGGGAATGCCGTCCAATTCATTTGATTCAATTGCGAGAGCTGGGGAATTTGGCGGGCACTGCGGCGGCTTTCGCATCGATCTGCACATTCGACTCGGCCGGAAAATCCTGGGAATGCTGCGTTGCATCCGAGAGGGAAAGTTGAATAGAAAAAGCTGACACATCAAAGGCCAAAGGGGAAGGACATTTTTCGGCTACCCACTTGGATTTTTCAACAAAAACAAACACTAATTGGAAATCTTCTGCGGCCGACACATGAACCGGGCACCCTCAAGTGGGCCTGGTCGGTGAGGGCGCCCGGGTCACTCGGTCCCTTGCAATTGTTGGCTCCGCAGACGGCGAAACTTTCGGCAACCCAAATGAGTGCGATTGTCAGAAAGTTGTCCCGAAGATGGAACACAGCGACAGGCGTGGAAGTGGGCGTGGCAGAGGCGGGGCCGTCGGACCCACGTCAGCTAATGAAGCGTCCGTGGCGCGCGGCTGTCAATTCTCCCATTGTTTTTCCGGTCTCCCGGCCACTCGGCCAGGTGTGGGCCACCTGCGCAGCCTTGGCCAGTGGGGTTTTTTTAAATGCTAATTGAAGCGAAGGTCTGACGAGGCTACCGTCTGGCTGGGGAAGGAGGATGTCTAGGAAAATTTGCATTTTATTTAATTATGGCGAAAGTGAAAAGAAAACTTGCCAGGGGGCGGGGATGGACGAAGCAGAACAGCAAGTCGAAGGCAGCTTATCACAGAGTAATAATGGCAAAGTTTATGAGCCATAAAGATCAGCAAAAGTTAGGAAAGTACGCATTTTGCAGATTTTCCATTCAACCCAAAACTAAAAGCACAAAATCCCTACAAAGAAACAGAAAAAGAACGCAAACAGCACAAAGAACGTCAAGAAAATAAGGCGCGCTTAAATTTTAAAACACAAAGTAAAAGAAAACGGAAAATGAAACCACCTAGTTTTTGTCGCCTTAAAGAAAACCAAAAAATCATGAAATTTACAGAATATTTGCCTAGCGAACTCGAAAAGCTTTTCTCGTCTGGGAACCCAACTTTTCGGGAGGATCGACATCAAGAAACCGAGTTCCATGGTTTCCATTGGCTATTTTTTATTTCCCTTGCTGCTCATTTTCCAATTTCGCTCGACAGCAGAGCCCCCAGGCAACCACTGCGCTTTTTTTCTGCGGACGGCGGGCGACTGCCACTGGTTTTTCTGATGTTTATGTAAAGTTTTTTAATTACAGTCAAGTCAGTTGGCGTTGCTTGTTCATTAAATTGCAAAACTCACCGGCATAAATCGCCTCGATGATGATGTCCTCGAGGTGGCGCACATTATCGATTTCCAGCTCCTCCAGCAGCAAAGCATACGGAATGCTCTTGATCTTGATGGCCAGCGAGACAATAGTCAAGTGCTGCAGCTTCTTCTGCATGGCCGGGGTCAGCTCCAGGAACTTGTCCTGCTGCCCGCGGTACTGCTTGTAGGTGCCGTAGGCAAACAGATCCAAGGTGTGGTAGAACTTGGCGTTGGGTCCGTCTTTTAGCTGGGGGAGGTAATTAAGGATTAGTGGGGGTTGAGGGTGTGGCGGGGGGCGGCTTACCTCGGCCACGTTGGGCTCGGCGAGGAGTTCGCCGAAGACAAAAACATTGGGAGCCTCAAGGGCGGCTTTGATGACGTCGAGGAGGGCTGGGCCGGTGGCGCTGCGGGCCTGCATGCAGAACTGTTGGAGGAAGGTTTCCTTGTTGTGGGCGGGCTCGTCGTTACCAAGGAGCATGTCCTGCGCCATTTTCAAAGCGTTTGAGTTAATTAATTGAAATTTTGTTAAACTTTTCCGCAGAAAACAAAGCAAAGTTGCCGGTCGTCGAACAGCTGTTTTTACAGAGTTGCCACGGGGATAGAAAATTCCAGCGCTGTTATCGGTGGGCGACACACAAAAAGGTAAGTGCTACGGAACTTTTTTTAAATTAAAAGAGTTAAATATTTTAATGTTAAGAATTTAATGAAATTTTCCTAATTTGCTTAAACAAATGCTTGAATACTTTACTTAAATAAATGCAATTGAGAGGATTCGATTTTTACTTCGATTGCTTTTCCTCTTTAAGCCAGACAAAAAGCTGCCTGCCACAGGGTTGCTTTGAGTTGCGCGCGTAATTTGAACTCACAGAGCGAACACTTTGAAAAATTACAAATTCGGGCCTTTTTCTGTTACAGAAAGCCTAAAAATAACAACAGAAAACTCCGCCCACCCCATGCACCTATGCCCATAAATTTGCATTTTAAGTGGCACTCTGCTGAAGTGACTCTTCGGCGCCTTCCGCTTTGCACCCATCATTAATTTACCTCGGTAAGCCTTCTCTAGTCCACGCGCCCTTCGCTCAACCCACCTTGAACCATGGATGGTCTTTCAACTCAACGCTTTACATACCGAAAAGTCCCTGCGGGTCCCGAGTGCCAGGGGAAGGGCCGGGGACGGCTTAATGCCGGCAGCCTTTTAAGCAAAATTTTGTTCCTATAAACTCGCCGGCACTTGCAAATTTTTCCTTGTTATTAGTGCTCTTTACTTTGGCAACTTTACTGAAAAAAAAGAAAAGAAAAACATTCAGAAGGAAACCCTTTTTTCCCGCGTGTGAGGGCCGCCGGCGCGCCGTCTGGCCAAAGTTTTATGGGCAATGGGATTTGCCTGCTCATCGATTATGGAAAGTTAACC
This sequence comes from Lissocephala sabroskyi, assembly GCA_037075105.1. Classification (NCBI taxonomy): domain Eukaryota; kingdom Metazoa; phylum Arthropoda; class Insecta; order Diptera; family Drosophilidae; genus Lissocephala; species Lissocephala sabroskyi. Next base: position 25,005 of record JBAMCP010000991.1, read on the forward strand.
AAACACCCAGCGCGATGACCCGGCCCCGGGCCCCAACTAACTTCCGAAAAGGTCAAAAGCCTAAAGGGAAAAATTTGAAATTTAAAGCGGAAAATTTAAGCCGCCAGCAAAGCGCCTAGCGAAAAGGTCGCCGACTGAATTCGAAATTTCATGCAAGTGACACTTTTAATTATCGTCCTTTTTCCTTGGCGACAGGTCACATGGGAAGGTCACGGCTTCTAATTGCAATTTCCGAAAATACGCTGCCTGCCACGCCCCCTCGGCAGTCCCCCAAATCGAAGACGGATATCTCCTCCACAGACGTCGCTTAAATGGCCAATAAAACGAAAGCTGGCCAAAAAAAAAACGCTCCACGCATTGAAAACGAGCCGCCAACTGTTATACGCCGAAACTGTTATACGGGTTCTAAAATTACACGAGCCGTGTGAAGTGTGTGAATTCCTGGCATCTGCCAGCGGAGCCGCCTCCCCCCATTGTCCTGGCTGGCTTATCATTTTTATCTGACAACCGTCCCCCGTCCCGTCCGCCGCTCATCATTGACTGCCCGTCTTGACCTTCGGGGACTGCGGCTGCTCATTAAGCGCCGCTCTGTACCGTTGGCTTTTTTGTTTACGGCCGCCCACTTGGTGGGTGGGCAAATCCCTGGAGGAGTCTCGTGGTTTTGGTTGTTGTCAAAATTTATTGCATACTTTGGGCTGCAGCATGAAAAACAGCAATGGGGCGGGCCACTCAGGGTATTGCATATTTTTTCCTGCCAATCTTGCCGCCTTCGCTCAAGTAAATTTGCAAAAATTTCCTGTTTCTACCTTTTCGAAAAGGAAACACAAAAACGAAATAAAAGTAATTGATCAAAATTGAAATGCTTGCATTTTTCATACTCTACACCGCCGGGAGAATCTCCAAACATCGCCAAGACTTCGCAACAGGGAATAAGGGATTCTAAGGCGTCTCATCTGCTCTCTTGTTGGGGTTTCTTTTCCTTGAAAACAATCTGTTTTGTCAAATCCACTGCTCTACATTAAAGAGCATTCGAATTTCGTTATTTGGGAACTGAAGAGACGACTCAATTTTAGTTTTGTTTGCCGGACGTCAACGAACAGAAAGTGCAATTGCAGGAGGCAAGGAATAAAGTCTGTGGGAGGGGAGAGAGTTTCGTTGACAAATTTGCATTTTATTGTATTTTATTCCAGGCATTTTTAATATTCACAGATCGCTTCAAAGGAAGTCCGAAAGCAATTTAAAAAGGCTTCAGAGTCTCCGCCGACAAACAGAACAAAATCAATAAATATCGATAAATTATAACAGCAAATCTGAAGGAGGTTAACATTTCTTGGAAAGAAATTAAAAAACTAATTTTGAAAAAGGATTGCCTTAGCCTTAAGCGACTTATAGATTCCTTAAACAAAAGCTTAGGCAGCCCCTCCGCCTTCGTGTAATGGGTCAGTTTGTCGCCAATGTTGGTGAAAGGGAAATCGAAATGGAAATAGCAACAAAAGCAATCAATTTCAATCTGCATTGAATTTGCTTTGGCCTGAGCCCACCGCGCCCCCCGCCCACTCGCCCACCACAACACCTGCCCGGCCGCCCACATGTAAGCAAATGAAATTGATGAATGTTTTGCATGAATTGCTCAACTTGCGTTGGAGGCCCAACTACTAAAGCGAAAAGCAGAAAGTGAAAGTAAAGAAAAAGAAAACAAAAACGACAAAAGGAAAACTGATAGCGCCCAAGGCGGCCCGGCTGGCCAGACCAAATCGAAGGGAAAAAGGTAAAAAGCAAACAGTTTTGCCCATAGATGAAATTTATACCCACACACACACACACCAATCCCCCCACACGCACGCACATTTAACTACCAAGGCTAAGGGGGAGGGGAGTGGACTCCGTTGATGCGAAGCAACCAAAAACCTATCAAAACAAACGATTATGGGACGTCCCCCCTGCCCCACCTCCCCCTTCGGCTGGCTCTGATGACGTGCCAGGATGGTTATGTGGATGTAATAAGGATGTTGAAATGTAGCCCGATTCTATTTAATGATACGCACCCAGCGGACCCCGACCCAACCCTGGCGGACGCGGGCCTCGCCGACTTCTGAGGATCCCAAGCGACGGAGCGAGCTTGATGTGGCCCTGGATGATGTGTTGATTGCCCGTCGAATCAGGGGAGGGAGATGCCGTCTTTTTATTTAGGACCCTGAATCAGCGGGGGGAGGGAAGATCCTTGGCCTTTTGGTTAAGTCAATTGGTCAGCTCGGCAATAAAAACCAACGGCCTTTTATCAGGCATCGTGAGGGTTTTTTCCTCGACTATGAAAATCAAATTAAAGCACGTTTAAATGAGGAAATTAAGGGGCGGAGCGGGGAGTCCTTTGCCTGGCCACAGAACCGATTGATGTGGGGCCGCCGAGTGGAAACGCAAAGCGATTGGAGGGTTTGGAAGGCGAATCTCTGCCTGGAGTCCGCAAAGCTGTGGCAAAGGTAAAAAGACTGGAAGAATTAGCTTCTTTGAGAAAAATTAAACCTCTTCCTGCTATTTCCTGGCCTTGAACTCGAATTCCAATTGTCTGACTTCCACTTCGACTTTTAGCTGCCAATGCCTCCAATTGCATTTCACCTCCTCCTGATGTCTTCTTTTGTTGGTTCCTTTGGGTCTTGGATGCATTATTGTAGAGAGGTTTAAAAGGCCAACAAGATTACTGGCCACAAGGCGCCAATTTTGGAGAATTCGTGGAAGCCTCTTTTCCCACTTTTGTCTTCTTTTAAGCTTCCCCAGCCAGCGAATAGTTGCTAGGCTGCTGCCGCCACCCAATCGAAAGCTGAATAGCGAATCCTCGAGAAAAATTGAAAACTCCGCTGGCCGCCCCAACTCCGCCGCCAATTGAAGACGCTTAATTGCCATGAAAGTTGGACACTTTGAATGGGCGTCCTGGCGCCTCCTCCTCTGCTTTGTTAACAGACGATTTCCCTGCCAACAAATACGGCGACCATCCAATCAAATCGAAAATAAAGCATAAAATAAAATTCCAAACAGCATTGAGTTTTTTTTTTCTTCTCCACGCTCACGCGGCAGGAGGAATTTATTTGCAATGGCAACCGGCAGCAAGCAGCGAGCAGCTGTTGTTGTTGGCAGGATGTTGCTGCTGTCATTGTTGCTGGGAAATTTATTTATGAACCGGGCGAGTTCATTAAACCAAAAATCTGCTATTCTTGCCACTCCGAGCCGACCAGCAGCCACGGCTCGAATGGCGGGTCGGGCCGGGAGAATCGTTCACATTTACACGCCCGGCTGGCTGAGTCCATAGAAGGTTTTCGCATAAATCACCGCGCTTTCGATGCTGTCCGGCGCCATTTTGTATGTGATTAGAGCGCAGAGTCGCTTTGGCAGCGCCGACAATGTAACGGGAGAATGTTGGGCGCGTTTTTTTGTGGGCAAATGCGGCTTACATTTTTGGCGAGGCCGCTGCGAAAAACATGAGAACTTTTGTAGTTTTACCGCAAATTCCATTGTCAGTAGGTCGGCGGACGGTTAATCCATCAAGATTACTCAGTTGCTGTGAGTTTTAAATTCTCTTCGGCTTTCAGTTTTCCAATGGCGACTGTTGGTGGCTTTTGTTCGCGGCTTTCCACAAAAAATTCGCCTCGAAAGTTTTTCAATTAAAGCCAGCCGCATTCTGATTATGAGACGAGCCGGCCCGGCCCCAACTATCGGGGCGCCCCGCAGGTTATCAAACAAAGGCGGCGCGTGTCCTCAAACACGTCGAGGGGTTGCGGGAGGGCGGCTAAGCACCGACGGCAAATCAATTTGATTGAACGCGTCGCATTTTTTTCACTTTCTTATTTTTTGCGGGTTTTTGTTGAACTTTCTGTTTTGGCCCAGGCCGGAGCATGGGGCGGGGGGTGTGAAAGGACCTGGCTAATATTGAAGAAGGCCCGCGAGGGCCGTCCTTGTTTCCTCGGCAAATATTTGCGTATGTAAAAAGCAGCTGGGGTCCCATTTACCCCGCCCTCGCCCACACCACAGGGAGTCAAGCTGAAAAGTCCCCTCTGCCGATCCTTTATGAGGAGTGAGAGGAGCTCCCTGGCGCTGAAATTAAAGCCTCACTGTTTGGCACAAAATTGTCCAAAAAAAGGCGTCCATAGGCCGCCCCCCGTTGGGTATTCTTGTCGAATTATTTATTTAATTACTTTCGAGGCCTTCAATCGCAATTGACATTCGCACTTTTGTTTCGAACATTCGGATGTCCTGCGGTCGTTTGGAAAAAAACCCGAAACGCAATTGCCCCATTTAACCAACAATGCAATAGAAGCAGTGGAAGTGATAGAACAGAAGCGCGAGTCACGTGAGGGAAATCACGTCGGCGTGAGTGGGGGAAGGAAACCTTTTGTCGGCGAGGAAGGTAAGCGGGAAGGAAAAAGTCTTCAAGTCTTAAGAATATCGTGAGGCCCTTACGATAAAGAATGTTTAAAGCTCACGCGTGAGTCACGTAACTACCTACGCGACCTTTCTTCTTTTTCTTTAGATGGTCGTGTTTAGAATCATTTGAAAAGTATTTTCATTTCGCCCAACTTTTTCATGGAAACCAAAACTCTATTTCAAAAATTGTAAAGGTTATTAACATTTAACCAATTAGGGCAGAAAGGGGGCGTGGCTTACAGGCGTGGGGCTCAGTCTACAGTGCTTGTGAGAAGTCCGACGACGCCAGTTGGTTGGGAACTGTGCGTGGGAATTCTCGTAAATTTAATAAAAAAGCAAATAATCGCCCAGAAGAACAGACGATGATAATGATAAACTATTAATATTAGGGAATTTATTCGGATTTGTACCCTTGGCATTTCGGCGATTTAATGATCTTTTGCAAGCTTTTTACGCTGGGAATTTTGACAAATTAAACGTTTTCTGAGTTGAGTGGAAGAAATTTGAGACCAGGAACTTAAAAATTAGGCCAAATATTATCAGTTTTGTTTATTTTAAGACCCCGAATAATTTGATAATTTGTTTTTGTTTTGTCTTTCAGATTAATTTCAATAAAAAGCCAATCCAGAGAACGATCTTGTCAGTTTGAATTCATCCGCTCAACGACTGTGAAATTGAATTATTTAATAAAATGAAACAAACATTGTGTTTTTTTGTTTTTTTCTTGATATTTCA
>JBAMCP010000992.1:0-30137 GCA_037075105.1 Lissocephala sabroskyi
GCTTAGGCTCAGTTAACAATTTGGTTGATGCTTTCAAATTCTTTTCCATTAAATAAATTCATATTAGGTTTTTGAATTACCCAACTGAAGGCCAATGAATGACCGAATTGCCCTTTGACCTAAAGCTTAATTTGAAATTAAAATTAAATAAAATCGAAATTCGAGACATTTTACTTTCTGCAAAATCAACTTTTTTTGGCTCCCTCTCTACTCCCCTTTGGATGTTGAATCTTTCACCTGCCATGCGGGATGCCCGGCGATGTTGTCACTTCCAAAGCGCCATGATTTTTGGACTTGCATAGAAGGGAGCCACCAACAGAAGTGCAGAGTTCCGACAAAGCAGACATTACAGAGACTGGACGGACGAGCTGTCCGCCTGAATGGGAAATCCTTCTATGTGGGCTGCCCCTGCTGCGTGTTGCATGCTGTGGTCGTCAGCTCGATGAGGACGGCTGCCGTCGGCTTTGATGTGCATTTTTACTTTGTCATCTTTTATGGGTGTGCAGTTTTTTTGCCTGCGTCGTCCAACCCGCCGCCTGCTCTTTGATGCTGCGCTGGAGCCTTACGGCCTCCGCATGCCCGCCTGCCTCGGCCCGAGGGGGCGTTCATTTTCAGTTATGAGCAGCCATAAAATATGGCCCAGGTGGGGGACACACAGAACACATGCAGTCCGAAAAAGCAGATATTTTAAAAAAGGGGAGAAAAAACGCTTTATCGGAAATTACATTCTGCTTTGAGCTGCGAGCAGCTGCAGGAAATTACTGTCAATGGGCCCGGGCTGGGCAGACTGCTTGCTCTTTTTGGCTTAAAAAAATCTTAAATTCGCACATTTCTAACGGCCGCCACGTATACGGAATTTTAATTGCCACAGACAGCAAGTGTTTAGGTGAAATGATTCGACCATAAAACGGACATCAGGGCAGCCGTGGCGCCAATCGAAGTGCCTCCTGTTTAATTAAATCCCCTCTTCTGTCCCCACCGCCATCGACAAAATCAATTGAACTCCTCTAGATCCGGGTCCTGGTGTAGTTGGCTTATTTATTACGTGCTGCGATTGGAGGGTGGCGGCGGGTCATGCGGATCAAAGAGAGGAATGCTTAATCGGCACATACAATCAGTGAAAGTAATTAACCAATTGGCAGGAGTGCTCGAGTCGAACCTGAAACGCGACCCGGCCAGGGCGCCCTAATGGCTGGCATTGCTTTGTGTTAACTGCAGCAATTTATATATTTTGGTATTTGTTTTGTGCCCTGGCTGGCAGTAAGCGGGATTTATGGCTCCCTGGGTGACGGTGATGGCGGCCCCTTCCTCAAATTCTCCATCTGATGAGCTCAAGTTTCACGGCGCGGCACGGCGAGGCGCCAGGCGGAAACACGGCCGATGGGGCGCTGTGCGCGGCAAATCGACGGCTCCTGGTCGACGCTCAAAACAAACGCGATTATTTTCAACTGAGCGCCCGCATGTACGGAAGTGCAGTCGCCCGGGAAACGCGCCCGGCCCACTGCAGCGTGCCCATTGATTAGACCCGCCAGCTAGCTGACTGACTGACTGCCTGGCGGACTGGCTGGTTGCCATGTTGTCATCCGGCCGGGCAGCCATTGTGCTGATTGCCTTAGCATTACCGCAGGCGCCATAATATTGATCTATGCCCGTCCGCCCCGCGCCGGCTCCGCCTCCATGCCGCTGGATGAGTTGCATTTGCCGGTCCGGCGCGCTTTAAGCTCGGCCACATATTCGATCACTTTAACCTGTCACTGTCGATGGCCGCCCTCTGCAATTACAATAATTAACAGCAGGTACACACGGACAGTAGCTCGGCCTGCCGGGCAGGCTAATGGGAGTCCCAGTGCAGGGAACCGGCGCAAAAATCTGTCTGTGGGTTGGGCGATGGGGCTCGGTGTTCGGTACTCGGTGGCCTGCGATCCACTAAAATATGCGTAAAATGCAAACAGCTCTTCTCTGGTGCGTGTGTGTGTGTGTCCCATTTACAGGTGTTTTCCCAGAGTCAACACAGCGAAATGGAGTACGGCCGGCAGCCGTAAAACATTTGTCACATTCACATTAAAACGCTCTCGGGAGAGTCGGCCATGCACAATCGTCAGTGTTTGCAATTCCACTTGCCAATTAATTTTTATCTCAACAACCCAAGAGTCGGTTGTCCTTGCAGTGTATAAATCAATTCGCCCGAACCGTCATAACTCATAATCGCCGGCCCATAAACCCGCCCTAAGCAAACGACTCATTCAACCTTCTCGGTGGCTGGATTTCAATTTCATCCAGTTGGACCGGCTTGGTCGTCCTGTCAACCTGGCCAGATTCTAATTGAATTGCACTTCTGTAATGGTTAGCTGGCGGGTTGATTGACTGGCTGCACCTGCTTTGAAAGCGAGCGACCTAATTGAAAAGTGATGTCGAGGGGTCTGTTGTGATAATCAAGCTCTGATATCTAATGTAGTTGGACGGGGCGTATGAGTAACTCTGGCGAAATTGGTGGGGCTCGTATTCTATTTCTAAAATTAGAATGTTAAATATTTTCTTAGCCAAATTTCATTATTTATGCATGCTAATTGTATGCCGAAAAACGTCGAGGAAAAGGAAAGACTCGGATTTGCCACAAAAAATGCAGATTACAGAAACGAATCTCGTCCACCGCCAACGCCAACAACAACAGCGCCAGCAGCAACAATGACCTGGCTTCTTGTAACGGATGACTGTCTCTCTCTGTCTGTCTGTGCGTCGGTGGGTCCGGCTGACACGCATTACAATGAATGCCGCATAAATTCGTATAATTAAAGTCATCCAATTATGGTTAGCCGGGCGCCGTTTTTTACCTTGCCGCTCGGGTCTGCGGCAGCTGTTGGGCAGCTGCAGGCAACAGGGCCTGGTCGCCCGGGTCCCAGAATGGCGCTGACGATTGTCAAGTGAGGCCTTGAGGTTTTCAACGGTCGGCCGGGGTCAACCACAGCGAGGGGTGGCCGCCAGGGCCAGGTGGGCCGCCGCAGCCGGCGCCGGTGGGAAAGCGGCGGGCTCGCTGGTAATTAATTATGCCAGCTAAAATGACGGTGGCCAGCAAATTCTACAAAGCAAGCGGGACGTGGGTGGTTGGTGGTTGGTCTGTCGTGCGAAACGGGAAAAATTGTTGTGTTTGCTGAGGGCTCGTTGTTGTCGGCAAAACGGAAACGGAAATAAGCACAAACAGTCGGCAACAACAGCGACAACAGAAGCCGCGACGTCTGCTCGGTGCGCTGAAATGATTTATGAAAAGCGGCATTCGGCATTCTATTTTTCAGGCCGATTGTCGTCTTTGCCAGGAAATGGCAACAAAGTCCCCCACCTCAGCTCGGGCCCCTGCCACGTTGTTGTCGCGTTGAGTAATTTGCCTGTCGTCGGGAAATAAAAGAATACGTGGCCGATCGGCCTACCTGGCAGCCATTTTGACAGGCAACTAAATACGCAATTCCGCCGGAAGTTGATGGCCCATGCAGGCTGTCCTCGGATCTAATGACGGGCAGGCTAATAACGCTTCAAAGGCATGACGAAGCCTATTAAAATTGTATGAACGACGCTGGCGATATCAGAAATCCGGCTGCCCATAAAAGTATGCAACGCTTTTCGGCGAGCTGCTCGTAAACCGACAAATGCCAACGACCAGGGATAAAAAGACAAGTACGAACGGATATATTAGAGGCATCCGCCTTCCAGCTACACGGGCACTTTGCGTCTTTCTTTTTCGTCTCGTTTCAGCTGTGGGAGACACACGAAAAAACCGCAAGGAAACAATAAATTTGCAGCAATGCGAAGAGGAAATGTTTGTAACGGAAATAGAAGTGGAAACGCAGCTAAAAGTGCAGTCGTCCTTCCGTTGTCCCCGCAAACACTCACACACACACACACACACACAGAAAGTAATTGGCGTACAAATTACCCGGCTTGTCCACAAGGAACCGCGTCGATGACTGCTTGGCGCAGGAGATACTCGTAATGGCCAGTAAATTTTATTATTGTAAGGGCGCACTTGGCTCGGCTCTTGGCCAGCCAAGTCACCGGCACATAAATTATGCATATTTAGCTCAGCGAAATTGAAAACTAATTAATTACACTTGCAGCCGGAAGCGAACAGGGGGACCGACCAGGGAAGACCAACAGCTGCTGCTGTCGCTGTCGCTGCCGCTGTCGCTGTCGCTTTGCTTTGCTTTTGCTGTTACTGTTACTGCTGGGCGAGTAAAAAAGGCTAAGGAAAAATGTTGTTCAACTTTTTAATTGCCAGCATCAAGTGTTTTCAAATTGCTCTTGGCTGTAATTATGGTCGAAAAGTGGCTGAAACGTGAGACATTAATGTTGTTGTTGCCGTTGCCGCTGCTGCTAGAAGGGTCGACGAGCTTAGCCGGACGAACGGGCAGTTTCCGTTGATGTTGCTGCCTCTAACACAAAGCGAAAGTTGAAGCACTTGTTGTTTGCCTGATGGCCAGTTGATGGTTGTAGCGTTTTTATATGTTGCGTACTTTGCGGCAAGCGCTTAAAATCCCCGCCAGTGCTGCCATTTTACGGTCGCCATAATTAAGGGGAAGATTTTCGAACCCAAATTATTCCTTAAAGTCACGCTTGTTAACCGCTTAGATATATCCGATTAAGGGCAGAGAATTGATGAAAAGAGGTCTGAATTTTTGAATTTCTGCCCGTCCGACTAATTTTACGCTCCGAGCCCAAAGTGCCAATCAAATGGGCATATTGAATCGACATTTGCAAAAATGAAAAGGGCAGAAGTCACGTACGCTCACCCCTCAAGTGGCAGGGACGTCTGGCCTGCCTACCTGGCCATTTCATTCAAGGCTACCTAGCATTTTTATAGCTAAAATACAATTTCTCTGCTCGCCCGGCCCACTTCCCATCGAGTGGGGTTATCTATATTGCACTGGATAGCGTGTGGCTCTTTTCGTCCTCTATTTGGGGAATGTTCGCTTAAGTAGTTCTCTATTCTAAAGAAGACTCGGATAAAATTCTATAAAGTGAGATGATTTCGAAATCAATTAAACAAAATTTACCACGCTCCGTCAACCTGACCAACTCGGCCCTCAAAAGATATATTTATAAGGACCTTTAACCTAAAACAAACTCGCCAGGAGATGCTTTGAGTGTCCACTTCAGTTTCAGTGTGGGGTCTGTGGCCTGACCCCATTAGCAATTTATAATGAAGAGAAATGGGACAGAAAAAGGTTAAGGAAGGCAGGGTATCCGGGCTGCGGTGTGTTGGGCTTGTGGGGCGACTTGTTTTTTATTTGTTTGCAACTTCAACCCTTTTCAAAAATGATACTAATAAAAATCCATGTTAATGTTGCATGAATATCAAATAAATTGAACCAGCCAACACGTACAAGGTGCCAACGGTGTCAGAGGGCAAAGACGCCTGTCGGTGGCGACGGGCGACGGCCGCCGGCTGGATCGGGTAATCCTAAATATGCGATTTGGTCGGGTAGGCGGATTTTTATTGATTGAACATAAAATTGGGCAATTTCATTGACGTAACAACCTGAGGGTCGACTTAAAGGCCCCACCGGGCCAGAGCTTGGGTTGTCCGTGTAAATTATTCATCATCCTGCAGTTCCCAGAGAGGTGACAAATGGGAAGTGCTGGAAGAGTTTGTCTGGCTGCCGGCTAAGTGGCTGCCGTTGGCAACGCCAACTTTATCGATTTCCAGGCCCCCAACGCCCCAGCTTTTTGCATAAGCAGCTTCGAGCCGAAGAGAAGGCGCTGGCTGAGGCAGAAAGTTGAGTCGCCGGAGTGCTGGGCATGGAGCTGTCAGTTGCAGCGAGTCTGTGACAGCCGCAAGTGAAATCAATGCAAGTGGCAGCTGCGGTTGCAACATTGTTGCCTTCCGCTGTCGCAACGTCTGCCGCTGACGTTGAACGTTGACGCCGCCAACCGGGCTTGTCGTTGAGTAAACAATGCGACACAACTCGGCGGAGGCAACGGCAACGGCAACGACGACGTCTGCTCATTTTCTAGCGCATTATTAATGCATGTGTGAATGTGGGTGTGCTGGTGTGTGTGTGTGGGTCTGAAAGCGACGGGTCCTGTCGCTTGTTTGGCTACAGATTTTTAACGTGAATCAATCAAATCACATGACTGCTTGACTAACAGCCAGTGATTTGATTGATGAACTGCAGGCAGGAGAGCCTCCGCCCGGCACTTCTGCCTCGAGTGGGCCTGGCCAGGGTGGCGTTTGAGTGCCACTAAAACACGCACATTACAAACAATACCAGCGTGCATAATCGCATTGCCAGGACATCGAGAACCGCGCCGGGCCAGGAGTGGGAATTAGCTTCGTGGCGCTTCACGCCGCTTGAGCCCGAAGAATGGCGCTCGTAAAAGACGAGATGAGTGTCTATTATTGATTAGTGGATTAGGGCGTTGAAAGGGTCGGGCCTGGCTCACTTGAGATGCTCAATCAAATTGCATGACAAGGCACATTCGTCTCCCCACATCGAGTATGTGGTGAGGGGGGCTAATGAAAATTTGATTTGCCCTCACCGCTGTTGTCTGCCGAACTGCGGCTGCCAAGTGTTTTTGTTTCGCTTATTAAAATCATTTCATTAAACTGAAGATGCACAGACAAAACTGCTTCTCCCCCGATTGGCGCGGCCTTCGTTCTGCTGTGCTCGTCATGCAGAGAAATTTATTTGCATATTTCTTAGCTGAGGAATTTTTGCGAGGACTGCATAGCTTGGGGGGCACGGTGGCCGTGCCAGTCGCCCGCCATTTTGTGCTGTGCAATAAAATATTTTATTACTTTTTAAGTGTATTTGCTACTCGTAAAGTTTTGTTGGTCTGGTTGGCCCTCGTTGGTGATACAATTTCCTTCTATTTTTTATGACATGCGACGCACCCAGCAGCGAGCACCCACACGCGCCTGGTGGCGGCGAGGGCGAGGCCCGTTGACTGACTGACTTGATGCTTGGCATGTAAATTCGCCAGCCAAGTGGTGCCAAGTGAGAGGAAATGTCAATGCGTCGCTGGCTGAAGCGAAAGAGGACTGCAGTCGGAGGTATTCCATTACCGGCGACTGGAACTTGGCGGGATAATTTTCTGGACGGATCTGTCTATGATTTCTCCCGAAGCCAAAGGAAACTCGAGTGCCCTCACTTTGATTCGGGGGAAATGGGATCTTTGGTCGACCGAAGGCCGTCTGTCATCTTTTTATGCAAATGTGCGAAAATCTCTCACACACACTCACACACAGGCGGATAGATATAAAATGAAATTGTATTTTGTGGCAACGATGGGGCGCCTTCGCCGAAAAGGCAAAATGTCTTATTTCCACCGGTGGCAGCTGCCGCGCCAGTGGCCCGGCCTGCGTTCCAGGCTCCGTCCGTCGCTGTCCTGCCCATCATCATTGTCAGAAACAACAGCAACGGCAGCAGAAGGACGCGCAGCAGGCCGCTCCCAGCAACCGCTGCTGTCGTTCTCGTCGCTTTCATTTCGTCATTGTCATAACTTTGTGTCACATTTTTTTGCCGCCGCCCCCAGGCCCTCGTGCCCCGCTTGCCGCAGTTCTAGGCTCTTTCATGTGCCTCATGTGCACACGATATGAGAATTATAATGCAATTTTTGTTTGCTGGAAAAAAACAAAAACAAGGGAAGCGGGGGAGGCAGAGAGGGCGCCGTGGGGGAGAGTGGGGATGCGGAGGCTCAGCACTTTTGTTTGTCTGGCTGGGCAAATTGCAGTTGTTAGCAGAGAGTTTGCTTTTTGTTTTGTAAATTGTTTAAATTCTTCTCAGTGAAGTTTCCACTTTGACCAGGCAAATAAAGTTCCCAGTTTTGCGGTTGTCATGGAGCTTCCATCGCCACCCCACTACCTCGCCTGGTACGCGTGGGAGGGCCCTCATTCCCATTAATTTAAAAAAATAAATATAATCGTGGCCTGGAAATATCAGACGCCCAATGCATTTGGCCACATGTGTGCACTTCAGCAGTCAAAATATTTGCCACGGGCGAGAGGACTGGACAAAACGTCTTGAACAATCCGAGTTGGGCTGTCAGTTGGAAATTTTTGGCAATTTTAAAGCAATCAAATACAATATTTCCCCTATTTTAGCAATCGTATGTGGAATGCGAGAAGGCGAGAGGAATCAGCCCGGCGAATGGCGACTTTTGGCCCAGGCAAATGCAAATGCGTTGCATACTTTTGGGCAACATTTTTATTAAGCCAACCGGGCGGCCGCTCACACTCAGGCAGAGGCAGGCCCGCAGTGCCGCAGCGGGAGTGGCAGTAAACTTGTCCTAAAGTGGAAAAACTTTTCAAGTTGAGCGAACTTTTTTTCAAGAAATTTACAATTGTCGACTTCCTCCGCGCGCTAAGCCAACGGCGCCAGCACCGTCAATGAAAACGGCAGACAGAGGCAGAAAATAAATGTTAACAAGACGACTCGGAAGGAAATACACACTCCTGTCATTGACTGACCTGAAAATGCGACAAAAAGAAAGTAGTTTCGCCCAACAAAAAGGACCCGCAGTCAAGGTGATTGGGTGGCGCGGTCATAAAAACCAACTGGGCACCGAGTGCTGCCGCATGTGCGTTATGGGAAACATTAGGAGCCCAGAGATCTTTCGTTGGACTGTGTAATTGTCATTTGGAAAGAAACTTGGCGGGTTCGTAATAGCGCCAATGAAACGTCCGGCCATTGGAAATTGTCACCTCTTTTTTGGGCGCTCTGCTTTGGCCGAAACTTTCGCTGCAACATTTGCCAGAGCATTTGCTTCATTCGTCTCGAACTTTTTGTACTGAATGTAAAGTGCATTGTCTGCTGGAAAGTTTGTGGCGGGGCAAGAGGAGGCGGCCGTTCAGGCCCACCAAACCGGAACAATGAAAAGTTTATGAAAATTTTCGCCCCAACGCATAAACAATAAACATTCAACTTTTTCGGCCATTGAAAGTCCCGCGGAGACGCCCGCCCCGCCAGCAGGTCGATGGCGGGTCATTTGGATAACTGCAAAGTTTTCGCCACGCTAATGACAGAAATCGGCGCAAATTTGCCAGGCAGTGGGCATTTGTGAATGGGAATTTGAGGCTTCCTTCATCGTTTATTCATTTGAGCCGTCTTTCCATTTGCAATTGCTGTTTAACAAGGCCACAGTCCAGCTACCAGAACCGCAGAAAACCTGTTCGTTGGGCGGCCAAGAGGTTCTACTTCTGCTCTGGCACCCCACCTGCCCTTGGAAGCCGAGTACCCAACGCATTTACAGTCCACTTAGCAGTGCTCATATGAGAAGCACACCCGATGTGTCTAAAAATAATTCACTTTAAATAAACAAGAATTCGAATCCGCAGCGAAGGAAGGAGGAAAGTGCGTTAGGCAGGCGACTCTGCCGGAAACTGCAAGAGCAGCCAGATTCGCGCCTGCGCCGCCCCGCCAGCCCAGCCGGCGTCTCTTATAACGCGGGAGAGAGCAGGCTTGCTCGCGAGAGGGAGAGAGAGTCTTCGGAAAGTGTTACCAGTATTCCGATGTTTACATTGCATACAGAACCGGACCCACTGGATTCTGTGCCCAGCTTCCTCTTTGGTTCTTGAGCCCTCGGCCCGTTTATGTGGCCATAAATTCGAGCGAGCCAGACAGCTTATATGCCCAGACTCTCGGCCACATGTGGGCCGCGGGTGGCGGGGCTGCCAACAGCTGATTCAGGCAACTAAATGAGAATACCTGACGATGAATTTCCCACCACATTCGTTCACTTATGAGTTTAAATTCATCAAGCGAGGGCGGCAATTTAAGGAATGCTGCCCCAGCTTCAAAAAAACAGGGAAGCGGGCGAGGAAGGAGACGGGGCGTAAAGTTTCTTTCGGACTGACGCAAAACATTTGTAACATGCCAGGGATTTCCACGGCGAAACGGGAAAATATTTATTCCAGCTCGTATGTCACGGACGGAGGTGAGTGCGGCGGCCATAAAACTTTATGCCATTTTTCAAATTTCGCCGGCCCCACCCGCGCGGAGTGCGTGGAGGCGGCGGCGCGCTCGCATTTCAACTTGATAATATCACAGTTAGTGTGAACCACATGCGGATTTTACAAGTGGCTGCCAAGTTAATGCCTCCTGACCTGGCCAAAGTTTTGCGCGGGCAGCAGTTGGGCCATAACCGCCCGCCCAACCGTCCGCCCGGCCCGGCCGGTCCGCGTTAAAAATGATTAATGATTATTTTGGCCAACTGCGTGCGTCTGCGGTTATGACCCGGCTGGCTAGATGGCCATATAAAATTCTTGGCCATGCGAAAGAAATATGCGCCTGAAAATATGTTAACGGCTTTTAAATCTTCTCTTGCCTCTGCGGCGCTGGTGTGTGGCCGGGTGGCCGAGTGGGCGGGGCGGTCAGGTGACGGTGTTTGGTGTGTAAAAATTTAATGTTCCTGGCTTTGAATTAAAAAGCAAGTGGGCGCGGAGGCCTTCGTGCTGAAGAGTGAATAATAAATAAGAACAGTATAAGAGGCAAAAGATACTCAACTTTGCGGTCATAAAACATTTGCACTTCATCTGCGCCGTGGTGGGCAAGTTTTTAAAGCTCTTGGGGGATTAATAAACTTTCATCTTTCATTTGAGGCAAATGGAAATCCATTGGACGACTAAACAAAATGCAAATCGTATTATCCATGCAAACCCAAAGACCAGAACAAAACTCCATTAGACTCAATCAAAGACCGAGTGCAGCATAAAATACCGCAGGCAACGGCCCGGAGAAATGCTCTCAGGTTAAGTAGTTCAAAGAATGCTG
The DNA here is from genome assembly GCA_037075105.1 of Lissocephala sabroskyi. Classification (NCBI taxonomy): domain Eukaryota; kingdom Metazoa; phylum Arthropoda; class Insecta; order Diptera; family Drosophilidae; genus Lissocephala; species Lissocephala sabroskyi. Next base: position 10,761 of record JBAMCP010000992.1, read on the forward strand.
AGGCAGATGAAATGTAGAGCACACCCCGCCCCGCCCCGCCCCGCCCACCTCGCCGGATTAAAGCCAAGAATTCTTGCTGCAATCTTGTGTCGGTGACCGAACGAACGGCTACTTTGTTTGGGATTTCAGCCTTGGCCAGAGACCAACAAACTTGGCTCGCCCGACGTTCGACGTCCGACGGCTGCCCACGTTGCCAAAAAGGCTAACGAGACCCGCACACACAGACAGCCGTGGCAGACAGGCAGACTGGCTGGCTGGACGGCCCTTTGGGCCCGGCCCGGCCCGCCCGAGTGATATAAATTGCATATCGAATTTTGTAATTTTCCACATTTTGAGAAATTCGTGCGTTGCCCGCAGGCCCACACGATAAGCACTTGTGAATCATGCTTTCCTGGCCTGTCCGCCGCGCCGCGCCACACGCCGCTCCTTGGCTGCCTGAGGGAAGCCGCTAATCATGCAATTGCCTGGCTCTTGCCTCGGCTGCCTTGCCGTTGACGTTGCGGTTGCTTGTTGGCCAAGCGAGCTGCATTATCTTCGGTTGCATGAGGTCCGCTGACAGGTTCTGTGCGCTTCCTTCCTTGCCTGCTACTTTATGTGGCAAGAACTTTCGCTGCTGCCGCCGTCGACGTGGCCGTCGTTTTTCATTTATTATTTATGATTTATTTGTGTGCGGATGTGTGTTGGCTGTTTTCATATCGTCCACGAGAATTTATGCTTTCCGTTTTGGCTCAGCGCACGCACGCATGCATGAGAAGGAGCGGGGCAAAGGCAGGACCCTCGGTGGGGTTGTGGGCCGACCGGCAATTTTCTAATCTTTAAACTTAAACTGCACAGCGCAACAACAATTTCAAGCTTCGTTGGCCATCATTTTGTTTATTATGCAAATGCCTGGATTACAGGGCCGGGCCCCAGTCTAGGCGACCATAACAATATCCATTTGGCATTTTATGCCGACTTCGCTGAGGCTGGAAAAATTGAAAGAAACTTTTTCAATTAGCCACCGTGGGAGGCAGTGGACATTATCAGTACAGTTGCCATCAATGGCTGCAGCCATAAGGCTAATTACCTGGCCAGGACCAACTTTGTGTTGTGACAGCTCAGCGCCTGCGGGCGGCTACGGGCCGCCGTGCCGGTTACCTCGGCAGCCTCATATAATCGATTTTTATTTATTTTATGCCCGCTCGCTGGGGTTGGGGATGTTTTGTTGTTTGTTGGCGTTGGCCCGGCCATTAAAAACAAAAATCGCAAGCAAAATTCCAAAGCCAATGACCCAAAGTCCCCGGCGGGCTCAGCTGGCTGGCCGTAAATGAAAATATATTTGCTTTTAATTTAATTTCGAAAAGTTTCGTCTTCGGCCGGTCGGTCGGAAGTTTATGCAGCCGTCGCCGGAAAGTATGCCACGCTATAAGCAAGCCGCCACTGATTGCGAGCTCGGCGAAGGTGCGACGAAGGTGTCATGGTGATTGGCGGCCAGCCACTTCCTGCTTCCGGCTGTGGGTTGAGTGTAATGTGCAGCGATTGATCGCCGACACAGCCGGCCATCGGATGTAATAGAAAGTAATGTTCATTTTATATTTATTATTTGTCTGAACTTCGGGCTGCCTGCCTGCCACTGTCAACCGCAGGCCAATGTCACACTCTAAACAGGACAATCGCTGGAGGAAGAAGGGAGGCTGGGTGGAGCATTGCCAACAACAGGGTCACTAACACGACATCAACATCAGCAACAAGACCAGAACAGGAGCAACAACGGCGAGAAACTAAAAGAAGAAATACCCACTTAGCCTGGGTAAAAGCAGAGCAAAAATTCCAATAAATTCAATGCGACACACCAGACACTCGGGAGGATTTCAGCTTTGAAACGAAATACAAACAAGCCCTGCCTGGGATGGCTGGGGCGGGGCGGGTCGCCCGGGGTCGGGGAGGGTCAGCTGAGGACGGTCGATTGCTGGTTGTTTGAGGCTATTTGTCTTCGTCTCTCAAGTTGTCTGGCGTGCCGAATGTCGTCTATGCCTCTGTGTGTGTGGTAAAGTTCAATCCTTTGACATTTGCGCTTCGGCATTTATTACTCATACGGCGTGCGGTAAGATTCCAGCAACTGCCCACCAAAGTTCGTTGCGAAGCAAAAACAAGGATTTCCTACACAGCATCTAGAGAAAATCTAGAGCGTGTGCTGTGTCCTGTGCTTGTGAGTGTGAGTGGTATTTAGAAATTTAATCAAAATCTCAGTTAATAGTTTGGCCCCATGCCCATAAATTCAGCTTTGAAATTCCAGGGCAGCTCCTGTCATCTCCGCTCCGCCTAGACCAGCCCCGCAGCATGTGTCACAATTTATATGCAAACTTATCAACGTCGCTGGGCTTGTGTCTCCGAAGCATCGTTTGCCTGGTTATGTGAAAGGTCTGCATGTGGTGAAAAAAGCGAGCCCGGCCCGAAGAACCAAGAAGCACAAAAAGGAAAAGAAAAAAACACAAAATTCAAATAGCAGGAGCTGCAGCAGAGGAACTTCAATGTCCTGTTAATTCCCCAAGCTCCGGCAACTGCTGCTGATAGGAGGCGGCAGAGCGCGCCGTCTACTGGTGCTGGGTGACATAAGTTTAGGGATTTTTATTTGGCATTTGCCGGAAAATATTGCTCACAGGCTAACACATGACAAACGCAGCTGTTTGTCAAAGCAATATGCCAGCTCCCGGGATCGGCTGGCGACAGTGTGGCTTGGGGAGCCTGAGGGGCCCTTGTCAAAGTTCACTTAAGTATGAGGTCCTTATTTTCCTTGAACTAAGTGCAATTGTAATTATGGTCTGCATATAATTTCCTTCTTTTTCGCCCTCGAACTTTCGCTCAACTTTTGTGCATTAAAAAGTTTCGAGTTGTTGTTGCCGTTGCCTCAGTTTCTCTTTGTTGAGTTTGTCGAGCTCACTTCGAATTGTAATTTAAAACCAAATATTCCAGAGTCTTAAATTTAACTTTACTCTCGCTTTAAATTTAATGTGAGGGCTCAAAACTCTTGCGTATTATTCATTAGTGCCAGCCTTGTCCAACATTTTTAGTCACATTTGCAAAGCTCATTCTCCGGAGGAAGTCAACAAGCGGATTTTAAAGGCTGCCCCGTCAGGAGTTTAAATATTCTGCTCACTTTGTTCTTCAATGTTCGTTTAATTATTAAAATTCGACTTAAATGCTCGGCAGGCAACGAGCCAAGCCAGGCGACCGGGCAGTCGGTCGGTAAACGGCCCGGGGGTCCGCCCGGCTTCTTTCATCTCACCTCGCCCGAAAAGGTCCTGCGGGCGCGGCCAGAGTTTGTATCATGCATGCAAATGAGCGACAGGCCTACTGAATGGCTGGCATTTTGCGGCACATAAAACTATTTTGCATTTGAAATGCACGCCCGGCACACAGCCCGCGTCACGCATACGGCGGCCTGCAGGCTGTGGGTGCGTGCATATTGACGCCATTTTGAAAATGTCAACAAGGCCGCCGGTGGTGGCTGTTGCCGCCGATGTCGCGCATAAAATTGAAAATAAATAATGCAAAATATCCGTCAAGTCATATTAACTTTGGCGAGCATTAGGCAGGCGGCGGCCCGAGAGCAGCAGGTGCTGTAAGTAATTCGGTGCGGTTCGTTTAATGGAGGCAAGGATTCTTGGCCGCCATTTTGAGTGTGTCGGAGTGCTGACTTAAAATCAAAATGGCCAACACGGCTCGGGCCCCGACAAAGGCACAAAGGTTAAAATCTGTAATTTTAACACTTAAAAAGGGATGAGATTTTATTACACACACACACACACAGCGAACCTTTACACACACTTGCAGAGCGGCTTTGAAATTCGCATCCCATTAACATGCAAATGCGTGGAAGAAGTTCAAGATGGCCCGTCCCTGGGGGCGGGCGCCCTGCGCTCGCATCTCCACATTAGTGAGCTTGGCATTTAAATAAGGATTCTCACAATGGAAAGGAATTACGTTTAATGTTATGTTCTTGCTTGGCTGACTTTGCATTAGCAGCCAAATGGCAAGCGCTGCCGCCGCTGCCAACATCATTCGGATGGTCCTGTCTCGTCCGTCCGTGGCCCCTCGCCCGCCCTGGTCGATGGGTCTGTTTTAAAATAAAATTAAATAGAGCATCAAATGATAGGCCAGCGCAGTCGGCAGCCAGCCAGCCCCAGGCATTGACTACCACATCGAAACCAACTGAACAGAGTCGAGCAGCCCGCCGGGGCTCTCCGTTGTTGGTATTAATTAAGCCTCTACAACGTGGGGTAATGGGGCAGCTGGGGAGCCACTTTACCTTTATTCGTGTGCAGAGAGCGTGAAACTATAAAGCCCATATGTCTGATGGGGCTGGGCTAGCTTTTTATCCCGATTGGGCACCCGAAGTTCACTCAAAACTTTGATTGTTGCTCGCCCCTTGGGCCGAACCCCAAACTGAGTCAGAGACGGCGGAGGACTGGGCACATAGAGTCAGTCTAATTGAGTGGCACCCAGATGATTTAACTGTAGCTTAAGTAATGCGCCAATTTACACAGAGCACACAGCCGCCAGCTGAAAACCAAACAGCCACCCAGCCAGCCGTTTGTACACCCGCCCGGCTGGGCAACGGGGAGGGCCCGACATTTTGTAGGCTTATACAAATACCGAAACACACAGACACACACACGCATCCATGTCGGGCGTAATTGATGACGACGACTGTTGGGCGATTATGCGAGTCGAACAATCGATAATCATGGCCAATACGCAGGCCGGACGCAAGCCCGGCGACTCATAAAGGCCGACAAGTGTTTTGAAGGCCGTGGCGTGGGAGGGCTCAACCGGGCAGGATTTGGCGCAGGCCCTAATTAAAATGATAGCCGCCTATTTGGGCTGGTCAAGTGGAACGTTTAACTTGTCATGTAGCAGTTAATAAATTTCCATGGTGGATGGGCGCCCTTTGAAACTTGCCAGGTGGCTTAATAGGGATTAACCGCCCGGCCTCCTCGGCGCCTTCAAACTGCACGAATCCAATTATTTGAGTGTCCATAGTGCATCACACAGACAGTTGAGGGCATTTAAAAATAATGCTACCGCGGCACTCGGTGCACCGAGAGAAACTCCTGTGATGGCTGGCAGGTCGACCTGGTGATTTGGGCCTGGCATTTCTCAGTGCAGGTTCTCGCGCAGGACTCATTAAAATTTGCATTTCAATTTGCGCCATTTTAAAAGTGTTTATTTTCAGTGCACGTCCTTGCCCCGCCCGCCGCTGGCCGCTTCGACCAACTTACCGAATGAGCCGCCGCAACATTCGCAAAATATTTACTCAGCTGTCTTGCAAAGACAAAGAGCCAGCCAATGCGCCGATGGTTGGCGGGTTTTATAGGCTGTTAGTTAATAATTAATTAATTATACATATACTGGGCCCGCTGCGAGCCGACTGCGGCCCATTTAAATCAATTAAATGCCTTGCCAGCGGCTGTGGTTTGCCTGCAATTTGATGACGCACAGTTCGATTCCGCCGGCCGCAGACCGCAGTGGTTGGGCCCCGCATATTCCCTTTTTGGGGGGGCAGGAGACAGCGGACTTAGGCAAACTGTGGTGGGCTTGATTTTCCGCTTTAAGCCCTTTCGAACCACCAACTTTAAATAGAGCGGGAAAGAGTATGGCCGGCGCTTCAAATGGATAGTTTTGGCCATATTTTTGGTGATTCCCATGGCCTGTGAATGGGGGATTTTTCATCAGCTTGCCGGAAATGTTTGTCGACGCCGTACGAAACTTTATTCCAAATTGAAAAACTTCCATAAATATGAAAACGCAAAATGGCGAGTCGTTTCTGTTTCTGTTTTTCATTTTTCCTACTCTCGCGGTCTACCGAGCCAAATTTCGGTGTGTTTTTTATTTCGTTTATTTATTTTTAACTGGGTATTTTTTTTGGGTGTTCCCGAAGTGTGCGGGTGTGTGTGACTGGCAGAAATAAGCGGATGTACAAAGTTTGCTACTTTGTGCAATTTCATGTTGCGAGCCACTCGATAAAACCTCAAAGAAAAACAATAACCAGAATTTACCTTGGGAAAATGCCAAACTTGCGCCCGAATTTTCTGCTCAATGGGTGAAATGGGATTTGCTAGAAATTCCTCGCAAACTGCTGAAATTCTCGGGATCCCCATCCCCCCATTCATTTGAAAGTCCTTTCAAACTGACAACAGTACGAAATTGTGATGTTTTGTGGCGTTTCGAAAAATGTAGTCTAGCTTTCATCGGGATGGCCTACGAAGTCTCAAATCAGGCCCAAGTGGAGGCCCGGCTCTTCCGGCCGCTGCGGCCGAGCCCGTTCTCCGGCTGGGAGCTCTTCTACAACTCCATCGAGTCCCGGCTGAAGAGCAAATCGGACCTGATCATAGGCTATGTTCACTTCCTGCTCAGCAAGCACCTGAACATGCGGGTCCTGAGGCCGCAATCCCCGACTCTGTGTGGCTTTAAGATGGCCTTGCCCATTCTCAAAGGCCCGCAGGTCTCGTTGCCAAGCGAGCGGCTGCCCTCGAAATGGAACAGCACTCAGGGGAGCTACAGCATCAACTACGAGTCAGGGGGGAGGCGGTTCCACATGTCTTCCAAACTGCAGGACAAGGAGCTATTTATATACCTGAAGGACTTGGGGACCGAGACGAAGCGGACCGTTGTGATACATCCAGACAAATATGTGTCGCGGTTGAGGGGCGCCCTGTTCGATGTGATGCCCGCAGCGGACCTTCTAATGGAAACCATTATGCAGAATTTCATCCATCCGATCTGGGCAGAGGAGAAGAAGAAGAGGAACAGCCAGATTTTGCAGGAGCTGAGGAATCAGGCCAGGAGCAGCCAGCAGATGGCTGAATGTAGCCAGGCCACAAACAGCCCGCAGCCGACCGAAGCCAGCAGCCCTGAGCAAGGGCCTTCGCAACCGAAACCATCCACAAGTGGCTGAATAAATTGAACTTCGTTGGGACTAGCTCGTATTGAAAGTACTACTCAAAAAAAAAAAACAATAAATTAAAATTGAAATGTCTCTTTTGGTAGTCTTACTGCGCAAATCAAAGAGGCTGTGTCGGAGGGTCTGATATGTTCAAGTAAGAAAGTTGCAGTCACATCTGCCAGGCTGTCCTGCATTTCCCTGTAACTATGAGTGTCGAATTAAAATTGCGATACTTTCGCCAAGTTGGCAGCTTCAAACACACTACATATCTGGTTAATATCGAAAGATGTTTGTAATTCTATCGATTCCCCGAAGCGAAATTGTTTAATAAATTCGAAACGTCTTAAATTTAAAACAGTTCTAAGAGACGTTGCGTTGCTTACAACACAATAAATGAAATAAAGTAGCCAGTAAGTGACACTCGAGCTATCCCGACTTTAATATACCCTTTGCCTTCGTGTATTGAAATTATTTTGTAATTTCTGCCACTGACAAATAGTCAGTCAGGCGGACAGGCAGAGAGACTTGGCTAGATCGGTTTCTTTTTTGATTCTAGCCATATAGAATCTAATTTCAGCAGCTCTCCGACGATGCGCTCTCTATAAAAATTTCCCACAAAACTATTATACCCTAGCGTAGGGTATAGGGTACAAATTGAGCGCAGCGAGAGAGGAAACGCGAGAGAGACTTGCAATGACGCTCCCCCTACTTGGCAGTCAAGTGATAAATATTTATAATTATCACAAAACTATTATACCATTGTGTAAAGAACAGGGTACAAATTGAGCGAAGCGAGAGAGGAAAACAGAGAGCGGCTTCCAATGACGCTCCCCCATTTGGCAGTCAAGTGATAAATATTTATAATTATCACAGTAATATTTTTGTGTATGACGGCGCTGCGTCGTTTAAAACCGGTTGTGTAAAAAAAATAAACAAATTAAGAGTTCAGTTTTGGACCAATCAAAGTTTATTTGCTTTCGGTTTACTAATTCCGGGACTGGCTTAAGCGCTGTGCTTCTTCACAACTTCGCCATCGGGGCAGCGGAAAGTGACTTGGATGCCATTAGGCAGCCATGGCTGGGACCAGATTTCCACGTTGCATGTCTTCTTCTGGTTGCTCTGATCGAGGAGGGACACTACAAACTTATAGAGGCTGCCAGAGACAATTTGGCGCGAGGCAGACTCCACGTTGTCCAACCTGTGCGGCAGAAAAATAAAACTTAAAAACGCCAAAACCAATTTTATATTCTACATTCACTCACTTATAGTTCGGTCCATCGCCGGCAGCCAGTTTTGCCAAAGAGTTCCTGAGAGTGAGCTTGGCTTCCTCTAAATCTTTACCTTCTAGTTGTTTAACCCCGCCAACAATCTGCAGAAGGCATTCATGAAAATCAATTAGAACACTTTCAGATCGTACACTTACCGGTGTTTCAGAGGCCGCGGCAAGGCCCACGCACAACAAGAGAACTATCTTCATGGAGAGCATTTTGTTGAGAAGCAGAGAAAACACAACTACGTGGATCGGAGATCGCTTGCAAAATGATTTTTCTTGACGCTACGACGCCGCTTTTATACTTCTCCCGGTTCGAGTCGGGCTCAAGCTTGGTTCGAATATCATCGGCTATTTATATGCTTGGAATGAAAGCCGAGGCGATAAGCGAGATCAAGGGAACGCAGCAGTCTCAAATTCAACAAATAGAATTATTTACGAAACCAGTTCTCATATCAGTATGCGTTTATTTGAGCATATTCAAATTCTGGGAGCTTATCTGCTTTCCGTTTAAATAACGCAATTATCAACGACTTCACATTCCCTACTTTTTAGTGCGCCCGGTCAACGGACCAATTCAATTTGTAATTAAAAGTACCGTACACAGTTAGGTCTGTTGGTGTGGGTGTGTTTTTATACCCTGCCCTGAAGATACAAGGGTATAATGGGGTATATATTTGTCTGTCTATCTGTCCGTATAAACTAAAGGATCACAGAGGCTTTTAAAGCTAGTGCAACCAGGCTTGGGGCTTAGGCAAATCAGTATTATCTATTATTTTCGATGCTTTTATAATACTCATATACAGGGTATATCATAGTCGGGCAAAATGACTCTCCATACTTGTTATTGGATAGAGGGAAGCATCGACAGCCTTATCGGTGCCGCGGCGGCCGCTGAAGTGTGGGACTTTAACGGAGCCCTCCAACTCTGTCTCGAATCCCCAGCAGAACTGCCGTTAAGTAATACTTCGCTGGGAATATGCCGGAAGGCTTAACTAGGACTCTCTTCCCTGAGAATGGGTGCAAGCTCTTTCATGCGACACAAACTGCAGCCCAATTGGATTCGGACTCAAGCATTATGCACTCCAGGTTACAACCGGATTACGTTCTCCTAACGCTAATGTCTAGGTCCCCTCGAGTGTGTATTTGTTAGGGTAAAAGTAATGTACGAATTGCTAGAAGAGTCGACCACTCTCCCAATTTGAACTAGACAACCCAACACCAGTTCCTACCCGGCTTCTCCATAAAGTAGATATCGAGATATCTGAGGCAAGTTTGGAGGGACTCCGTTTCTGAAAGCAATAAAAAAAAGGGTGTACGAGAATCCAGAGACCGAATAGAACTGTCGGCAATTAGAGCATTTGCATTCCAACTTAGACATTTATTTCTATTTAGTTTTATAATAAAAGGGGAAAAGTTCTATTTAAATTATCCGACTACCCCAGACTGTATGTGCTAAAGCGATTTAGCAGCTTGCAGTTGGTTTGGTTTTTTTTGTTTTTTTGCACAAGTATATATTAAAACAAATAGGACGGGTCATACTTCCGGGCTCCAAAGTTAAAATACTCTGTAATCTAATCAGTAATTTTGTTTTTTTTTTAATATTTCGGTTTTATTGCTTTGTTAATTCCTGATCTTAATTTTAGTCTACAAGCAAACATTGAAGTCTTTCGGAACGCGGTATTTTTGGTTCACCCTGCAACAATTACTTTAAAAAAATCTTGAAGCATCTATAAGGGCAATATAAGAAGCTCGGGACAGGGGGTGTTTCAGGCAATATAATGGCTATGTTTTGGTGGTCCGATTTACGGTTCCATTTTATTAATGAACTCTAACAACTGCGAGTTCGTGTCTAGTAAGTAATATATTCAACACAAATGTAACACTTTTGACTCTATATTCATATTCATATTTTTTGTTTTACTTTTTTGGCATTTATAATGTTTGTGAGGAAATGGTATCTTAAATGTTAAGAGTTTAGGGGTACTAATTACACCTTTTCTATTGTACTTAGAAATTAATAACAGGTAATGTAATTGGAAAATAAGATCTATGAAGTTTGGGGGGAAAAATTATTATCAAAAAACCCACGAACGTCTTAACTTAACTTAAAACTAAACTTAGGATATTAAGCCACAACATTTATATGCGAGTATAACGAGTTATGACATTGAACAGAGAAATTTGACGATAGACGTGCTAATCTAATGGAGACCATTTCAATGTTGGCTCGGCGGTGTAGGTCACTAGTATAGTGATGCCAAGGAAGGTTGAGGATCAGCTTTAAAATTTTATTCTGTCTAACTTGTAGTTGGTTTATGTGGCACTTGGCTATGTCCGACCATACTGGTGCACCATAGAATAATATCGCTTAGAAGATGGACCTGAATAGGAACAGTTTGTTTTCTAAACTTAGCCGAGAGTTACGGTTTATAAACGGATACAGTGTGCGGGTCATGGCTATTAGTTTAGTATAGGTGACTTTAATGTGGTCGTGGAATTTTAGTCTTTTATCCAACGTGAGTCAAATTGGAAGTATGGGAGATACATTCCCCATTAAAATAGATATAAGTTTGGTTTCTACATTACGATTTAAATTAGATTAATAGCATTGGCTCTAAAGTTCTGCTCTTATGTAGTTTTGCATAAGTTTGCAGCACTGTTTTAGGCTAATCCCGAGTAAAGCAATATTTAAATTATAGAGTCTTAATTTCTCCACTAATATTGATAAATACTTTGCGTTCTAGGAAGCTGGCAGATTCTTTGAAGTTTCAAAATTTCCAGGCCTCATCTTAATATTAGTTCATGTTAAGTTTTGGTTAAGCTAAAATCGGTATTACTTTCTGATTCATAAAAAATAAATAATATTAGAAAGATGGAAAGGGGACGTGGCATCAACTAAATAACATAAATCTACCAGCAGATATAATGAGTCTAAGTCCCAAATTTGGTTGCTTTAGCTCTTAAAGTCTCTGAGATCCTCTTTTTTATACGGACAGACAGACTGGTAGACAGACAGACGGTGAGACAGAGGGACAAATATACAGACGGGTGGGCAGATGAACGGGGCTAGTCAGACACACAGACAGACGGAGTGGCAGACGCAGAGACAGACAAATAGACATACAGACAAATAGACAGACGTACAAATAGACGGACAAACAGACAGAAAGACATACAAAAGGACAGTCAAACCGACATAATGATAGACAGACTGACGGACAGACATACAAACAAACATACAGACGGACTGATACACAGACAGACGAACAGTTGGTCAGCCATTCCCATAAACCTATTTAACGTTAAATGTCCAAACATAAAAATATAAAATTTGTTTATCCGTTTTGATTGTAAATTGAACCCTGAATTCGAAATTGGAGCTCAATTTGGATAACTTGACTTCTTAATTGCAATTTCATGTACCTTCAGCTTGTTGGGGTTGAGTGGGCCTAATTATCATTGACATTCAGTTTGATTTTCGCGGTTCGGACTAATTAATTTGTAAAAGTTTACTTTGATTTATTGCATAATCATTGAATTTCCATTAGAGCCCTTTGTTAAGTCCCTTGAATCCCACCATCAAGTAAATTATGCGGCGTTCATCAATTATGCATGCGAAATTTTACACTGACGGCGGCCATCGGCCTCGCCGTGAAATTAATTAAAATATATTTTTAAATAATTGCAAAAGGAGAGGTCAGTGGGTTAATTCCTTTTTTTTGGCGGAGGGGCACTCGGCATATTAAAATTTGCATAATAATGAAATCCGTAAAGCTGAAGGGCATTTGGCGATTAAATTCCCAGGCTCATAAATGCGCTAATTGGATTTGAATGAAACGAGCTCCACTTGAGTTTAGATCCCACATGACCAGGTGTTCGGACCGTAATCGAATTAGCCAGAGTATCCTGTTGCTTTCGGTCGCCTAGCTGACCCATTTGGCCGGGAAGGAAATCGCGTGGCAGCTGCGGCGACCGGTGTCCTCCTGGCCGCAGAAACAAATATTGCTCTGTTGCACTTGCGGCCATGGAATTTAATTACAAACGCGCAGAGCCCCCTCCACACACACGAATGGTTCACCCATGCAGCAAGTGTTGTGTGGCCATGGGAAAAAATTGGGCGATTTTTTATTGGTGACTGCGGTTACGATTTCAGGGGGCTTAGAGGTTTTTTGGTGGATTTTTGAAAATTTAATTAAAAGCAAACTTGAAATTGAGTTTATTTGGCCCTGACCAGTAAAAAGGACTTTCAATTAAATGAAATTAACGTGGGGAGCATAAATGCCAGCCAACCCCGCTACGATTTTCCAGTTGTGGAAATGAATGAATTTTCGATTCGTGACAGAGAATCTCGGTGAGCTAACCCAGCAGCATTCTTGAGTTCTTAAATAACTTTTATTCATATTTAATCCAGTCGCCGTGACAAGGGCGAATGCCAGCGGTGGCGTTGGAGATGCTGCCTGATCCCGGCTTCTCCAGTGCCACGTAATTGGCATTCGAGTCAAGTGCAATTTTGTAACCAACTTGGCGTTGCACTCGACGACAACGCCTTCTCCTGCGGCTCCCAGGCCACCCAGAGATGCCCTCAGTTATCCAAGTCCGGTCGGCGGGTCTGCAGTTTATTGCGGTAATGCAACAAGACTGCCAGCTAGTCACCTCGTTAAAGGTAATTTTGCACAAATAATACTTGCGGCCTGGCCCTCCCTCCCAGTCCCTATCTGCGTTTCCGTTTCCGCTCGCACACCCAGCGTTTTTTATGGTGCTCGTGGCCGTGTCCTTTGACTGGCTGGATGCTTGCAGCTGCAACGATTCACTTGGCCGTCGCTAATGTTGTGCGCGCTGGCTGGCAAGCTTAAAGCTTGCAGTTTCAATTGTTGCCTTGTCGTTGCCGCTGTGTCATCGAAGCCGTTAAGCTGACTTTTGGCCTTTGGCCAGGCCGGCCAACGGCAGCTGGGCTGCTGGGCTGTGCTGCATCTACGGCCACAGCCACAGCCACGGCTATTGATTTTGTAATCAAAGATGTTTTTGTGCACCACGTCCAAGTGGCCTTATCAGTCGGCAATTCGCTTACTCACTGCGCCTTGCTAGCCGGGCTAATTTGCATAAGTGCCTGTCGCTCGGCCCGGACTGCTAAGTCAGCGCACTGGCTCTTTCTTTTTGGGACTTATAATTCAATTACTTAGCCATTTGTCTTGTCAGCACACTCAAATAAATCATTAGCACAGCCAAGCCGGAGCCGGGCAAACGGTAGCAGTTCCATGGAGAGTCCTTTACCTGACCGACGCAGCGTTCTGACGGCCGCTTACCGTTGATTACATTTCATTTCATTGCCAGCGCGCTGGCAAGTCCTGGGCCCTCTGGGCGGGGCGGGCGTCCCTTTCATTATCCACAGCTGATTGCGTGTAAACAATAAATCCACCACGACAATGACAATTGAACATGCATAAGCAACAGTCGGACAATCGCGACTCCCGGGACAGACAGCCGCCAGCAGCCAGCATGACAATGGCGACAGCGCTGGGCCCGGGAACCGTCACAATGACGACAGCAAGAATGGCGGTGACGGTGGTGGCGCTGGTTATGTGAGCGGGGATCTTAACTGCTTCGAGTGTAAACAGTCGTCTGCGCATTAATTCGCAGCCAAAGGACAAAGTTGCTGATTTGCCTTTCCTGCTGTTGGGCTGGCCGGCCTTCGTTTGGTGGCTGTTTATTGGGTATTTTGACCACGTTTTTGCCTCTGAAAGTCGGAGACGTACTTAGCTAAGCCGCTTAGGGTTGCCTTGGCAGCGCTAATCCCTAAAACTAACAGACTCAAATGGCCTCGTTTGGGGGTGGTCGCTGGCTGCCAATAATAACAGGGCTTACAATTTTAACTTGGCATATCTAATGAGCTTTGGCACCAGGCACGTTAATAATGCTAATCAAATGCAAAATGATTATGGGCCCCCGAACTTTGCAACTGTCAAGTTCGTCGGCTCCCTCGAGCACAGGCGAGGGAAAACTTTAAGCAATCCCACTGCCTCGAGGGCATTCCGGCGGGGCCCAGAAACTGGCAACCTTTTATATTCCTATTATTATTATGCCGCTGTTTTCTTTTTGTTTATATTCTTAGGGAAGGTTTATGCGGCAAAAGTTTTCCAGGCAACTGATTGTGGCAGGCAGCAAATTCGGAGAGCAAAACAAAAAGCCGGTCCGATGTCTGTTTCTGTTTCGCTTACCTTGGTCGCTGGGTCTTTTTCCGGAGCCTTTTCTTGTTTTTTGTATGAATTCATTTTCCATTCTGGTCCGGGCCCGCTTGGACGGGCCAACTGCTGGCCGCCACCCCAATAGTTGAGGTGGCAAAATTGCTTTAATTGGGCTAACGAAATTGCTGACGTCCCTCGACTCACCGCCAACTGTTTCCTCACTGCTAAATCGTCGAGGAGGACGGTGGGGGCGGCGGTGTTTTGTTTGTTTGCTTGTCTGCTTGACTGACGCTGGGGCGGCTGCCTGCTGGCGGCTGTTCGGCTAACTCGACTTGGCTAAAAACTGTTTGGCGTTAGCGATTTTGCTGTTGTTCTTGTTTTTGCCTTGCTATTCTTGTCTGCATTGCTGTTGTTACACTAACCGTTGCTGATGTTGTTATTGCCGCCACCGCCAACGCCGCTGCTGTAGGATTTGATGTGTTTTTTGTGTTTGGGCGTTGGGTGCGCAATAAGCGAGCAACGCCTCCTGGCTCCGTCTTCTGTGGCAGCCCCTGTGCGTGCTTATAATCGATATTATTTTGTTTTCTTTCACAACAAAAACGAAACTTTTCAGCAGCTTTTCAGCGTTGCGTCAACAGCCAGCAACCAGCGCGTTGGGGCAGCGCGCGAGCGTTGACGTCGCATTTAAATGGTGGAATTGAAATTTATGGCTCTCGTTGATGGAATTAAAGCCAAAAACTTTTCCAAGGCTGCCACCCAACACGGAAAACTCTACTTCAAATTTATAGGTCGGCGATTTCCCAGTTTAATTTCACAACCAAAATTTACGTTGCCTACTTTTTGGGGCCTCCCAGAGTTGGTTGTACTTTGTCCTTGGATAATTAAACTGAAGATAGCTTCATTTGTCCAGCCAAGTGCCGCTGGCTTGGGTGATTCACAGCCGATTTAAAAATCAAATCGAACGGCTTAAAGAATGCAAGCCAAACGTCCTGCCTCCCGCCTCACATGCAATCCTTATCGACTTACCCGCTCGGCCATTTTGTTGGCTTCCCTTTCCTGCCCCACAGGGTCAGCGCGACCGGCTGTCAGGCGCTTATCACATGTTCCCTTTTGCTTCCTGTAAGCGTTATCCTGACCCACCGCTGTCTGGGCTTCCTGTGCACCAGCCCAGCGCAGCCTTGGATGCCTCAATGGATGCTGCTATATCGTCCATGACTCAGGCTCCGGCCCTACTGCATATGCCGGCAGTTATGGCCTGGCATTTTAAATTTCGTTCTGCATATTTTTTGCAGCGCCAAAGTGCCTCAAACAAAATGCTTACTTAATGCTGAATACGGCCAGGACCATAAAAACTGTCATATTTTGTACACGGCATGTTGCCCGGCTCGCCCGTGCGGGGCTCAAGGGGCGTCCTGCCGTCTCAACTTAATTTTAGCTGAGCCCACCATGAGCCCGGCCTATGCAGCGCAACAATGTACCGGCGGAGACATGAAGAATGCCGAAAAAAAGAGAAATGCCCTTGCACAAAATCCAAATTGAATTTCTCCTTCGTTCTATTTTTTTTTTTTTTTGCTACCCCTTCACTGCAGGCAAACAATTTATGCACAAGCAGTTGCGGCGGCTCAGTCACGTTTTGGCCAACAAAAATCGAAGGCCCACGCATGCAGCCAGGCAGCGCAGGATGTGGGTGGCTTCCGAGCCATAAATCATGCGGAAACACTCGACCAAATCTAATTATTTTGGAGCTGATTCCCCAACTGAAGTCTCGGTGGGACAGCAGATTTGCCAACTGATATAAATGAACTACCACTGAACACACAGGACAGTTGGACGTTCTCCAATCGTCGAAACGCATTCGGCGGTGTTTTTTGTCCTGCTGGCAGCTGTCGAGCGGGAATCCCTGGAAGACGCATTCTGTCAACGACAGGGTCTCTTGTTAAGTTGACTGAAAGCGGCAGCGCCATTGGAGGGACGGACCTAAAAAATCCAAAGGACCTGGGAAACTTGTTTTCATTTGCGCCATTTCTGTCATTTTTCGTCAAGCTGAACTGAGCTAAGCCGAGCGCCGGGGAGTCTTTCGGCTGTGTTGCTGCAACGGAAGCGGAAACTGCCATTGTTCCGCGATCCACGGCCCGCGGCCCGCGTCCACCTTAACGGCCGGCGTCCTTGCCCGTTTGCCAGCTCCGATGACATGCATTTCGCTTTAGCGCTCCGTCCTGTCTCCCATTGCACTCCGCCCGGACTTAATTTGTCATTTTCCTTGGCCCGCCATTTGTTGTCGCGTGTTGTCCTTTTTATTCGTAATTAAAACGGATTTGCTGTCACTGAATAGCTGTGAGCTAGCGACGCTGATTTCTCCTCGAACAAATTCAAAAATTGTAATTGAAATTCCACTCCACCCCCGCGCCGGCCCACTCAGTCCACATTTCATGGCCCGATAAGCTACTTACCACCTCCCCGCCCGCCGGCCGGCATTAAAAAGTAATTAAAATAAAACGTCAGTCACGTCGGCCCGACCCAATCGGTGTCATTATATCCGCATATAGTAGAGAAATCATGTAAAGCTTTTTAGGTGATTGAAATGCAAAAATCCAATTTGTTGAAACTCGCATTGCCATGCAAATGCAACAAATCAATTGGCATCGCCGGCACTGCCACACCACCTGCGCGCACTCGCGTGTGTGTTTGTTTTTCACCCTCCCACACACATAACCACTGGCATCTGGACGCCATCGAGCGGGCGAACAGGCGACTGGCTGACTATCCATCCGGCCGCCGGTCTGCCCATTGGAACCGAACACGTAATGTATCAATCAGTTTTGTGGTTCATTCGTTTGGCTTTAGACGCTCCGTCCGGACGTGGCCCATTTGGAGTTTAATCTTGTATCCGTTTTTTTATGCATGAATCTCCCCCGGGTCTTGGCAGGTATCCTTATCAATTTTTAAAGCAATTTAAATCGCATTCGTCATTTGGCTTGCGTAAGACGTACAAATTTCCTTTTCTCCTTATTTCCAGCTACAGGGCACTGGGAATTCCTTTCAGCTAATTTAGTTCCTTTGCTTCTTGTGACCCAGATAAATGGGCCTGCGTCTTGTGCGTGTACAGAACGACTGCCCCAATCAGTGTCGTAAGGTTCATCAAGGCCTTTAAAAAACCCTCCACAGCACTTTAAAATCCCCTTAAAGGTTGCTTTGTAGTCCGACCCGCTGTGCATCTTTGATGACTTTCAAGTTACTTCGATCTGCAATAGAAGAGGAGAGCAGAGCCGCACTTCATTACAATCTAGTGGCAAAGCCATGTACTCCATCTAAAATTCATTATATATATTGTAATTAGAAAACGCCGCCAAGTCAGCGCAATATATTTTCATCTTCGTCCTCAATTAGTGGCAAGACCGAGCCGAGAGGACCAGCCTGGGTGATTGTGTTTTTCGGGCCAGACCAACACCAGCCAGTCACGTAGTTGCTGGCAGGCTGTCACTGAGATCTCATTAAAATTAAAAGGCTATGCTGCACACCCACACACACGCAGACCCAGCAGGGCGCCCGTCCTGGCCGCCCTGCATGCGGACGACGGCAGCTTTGTGTGCGGGTGTTAGAAGTGGAACAACATCTCGAGGGCTGCCTGGATGGGCATTGCTTAATGACTAAAGCTTTGCAGGCCAAAATGCAGGAAAAATTGTAGAGACCAAGCAACAGGCCGACGAGAGACAAGACGAGAAAGAGAGACAGAGAGGGGGAAAGAAGCCCTGGCTGGGGCTCCGGTATTACAGCTTTAATTATGCTCGAAATACAAACCAAACAACTCGAACAACATCATTGAATCATATCCATGACATGCGACCGGCCGAGCCCTCTACTTGGCCAAGGGGAAGCTGGCCAGGACCGGTAACTCCCGAATTTTGGAATTATCAAATTCGTCCTGCTATTCACCCAGACATTTTCATAATGCGTCTGACTTCCGCAGCCAGATAGGCTGGGCTTGGTTTTCGTATTCACAACACTTTCGTTCGGTTTGTTACAAAGTTGCCTGGTTACCTGGCGCTTTGGTCTTTCGGGGCAAATTGTATGTCAACTGAAGTTTTGATTTCGGCTGCCGGACCGGAGCCGCTTTCATATGCATTTCGACACATTTACGCAAATATTTTCAATCGACAATCTGTTTAACCATCAATTATCCATTAATATTGATGAGGACTGGCTCTAGTTGTGGTCGGAAAGCCAGTCGTCTGCAGCTTCTTAAAAATGGAAATATCTGAATTAATGACATCTGCTCCCCGGGAGGAGACTCCAAATTAATATGCAGACATCACAATTTGCATTTAGGGTAGTTTAAATAATGGCAAAAGTTTTTTCATTAAACTGTCAAGCTAAGTAATTCCCTGGGCTGTGCGGAATTTCATTACGCGGTGCCTCCGAAGAGTCGGCTGGACGCCAAGTGGTGATAGTTTGGAAAAATTTGCTTACTCAAAGAAACGCCAAGGCAGAAGTTGCTCTAAATTAACGCAGAGATGCAAATGAAAACGTTGATTCCAAATCAAAAAGAAAACCAGAGAAACATCAGGAAATAAAATACAAAAGCAAATCTGCCGGTGAAACCGCAGAGAAGGAGTTGCGTACAAGCGGAAATTTGAGCTAATCCCCGGGGTATTTATTTTAAAATCTACCAAAATGTATAATAAAGAACACAATTTTTTAGCTTCCGCTAGGGATATAAAAATGAATACTGACAGTGAACTGATCTAGTTTCCAGGTGGGCGTGTCAAGAAAAATGAATATAAAGCAAACCATCATTGTCATGAACCACAAACCTAAGGGAGTCTTTGTTAAAAGTTCCAAGTCTTGACTGCTCACTGGCAAAACGTCTGCCACTATACAAGCGGTACAAAGTTGCAAGATGAATTCAAAATTATCGCTAGGTAATCTAAAGAAGTTGGACGTTGGACTTGTGATTATTTTTGGGGTGCTAACTATTTTAAGTAACCGAGGAATTAAAA